>JAOVYX010004692.1:0-37919 GCA_035668315.1 Drosera spatulata
TCTCAACATACACGAACAGAATCTAGTTCAGGAACGAAAGTAAACGTTTCGTACGGGTTAGATTACCTCAAATGTTCATCTTCCTCGATGTGTTCCTTATCCTCTGCTCCCTGCTGTCTCTGCTGCTGCTGACCGCCGTCAACTAACACGTCAAGCCTCCTATTTCGTCGCTGCTATGCCGTTGTATCTGAAGAAGATGGTGGTAGTGGTATAAGGATGGTGGAAGTGTGGCTGGGGTGCTGGTGGTCGGGTGATGCAGAGATAGGAGATGGGAGATGGGAAATGGGAAATTGGAGATGGGAGATGGGAAGGTAGGAGAGGAAGTGGGGAGGTAGGTGAGGAAGAGCATTGATGAGCTAGTGGGGTCCGCGTGGACGGATTTTCAAACCGCGTGATTGTGTACAAGGATTCGGTGGAAAAAGGGTGAGCTGGTGGGACCCACATGGACAGATTTTCAAACCGCGTGATTGTGTACAGGGATTCGGTGGAAAAAGGGTGAGCTGGTGGGACCCACGTGGACAGGTTTTCAAACCGCGTGATTGTATTTTATTAGCACAAATATGTGTATTATAACGTTACATTATAACGTCGCACGTACGTTATATTTAACACGTGTATTTGTTAAACACATACGTTACACCAATATAACGTTATGTTTAACGTTACGTATTCGTTATATCATTCGTATTCTTAAATAGAGTTATATATATATATATATTTGTATATTTAATATTAAAATTTCAGGGTATTACAAAAAGAAGCACAAGAGTTATGAGAAAGAAACACTTTAATCCTAACTTTATTTCATCTCAAGCCATTGTATTCTTGATTGAAGGAAATAAAAATGATTAGATCCATATACTCTATGAAAGATGATCCTAAAATCTATGAGGAGATAATGCATTCTACAGACTCTGTATTTTAAAAAGAAGCCATAAATGATGAGATGAAATCAATAATGGGAAACAAAACTTGGGTATTGGTTGACTTGCCCCAAGGTTCTAAACCTATTGGGTGTAAGTGTGTATTCATAAGAAAATATGCATCCGTTGGGTCTGTCCAAGACTTTAAGGTTACACTTGTGGTAAAGCGATTTAGACAAAAGGAAGACATTGATTATTTTGATACCTATGTACCGGTTACTCGTATTATTTCTATGAGGATCCTTATTGCTTTATTTTCTTTAAATAATCTTTATGTCCGTCAAATGGATGTGAAGACCGCTTAAATGGGGACCTAAACGAGAAAGTACATATGGAACAACCCGAAGGGTTTGTTCTTCCGGGTAATGAGAAGAAAATATGCAAATTGGTTAAAGCTCTTTATGATCTTAAACAACTGCCTAAACAATGACATGAAAAATTCAACTCCATCATACTATCTTATGGATTTAAACATAATGATGCCGAGCATTTAGTCTAAGTTTACTAAAAACTATGTGGTGATTGTGTGTCTATATGTTGATGATATGCTGATCATTGACACTAACATGGATGAAATAAATGAGACCAAGAAGTATCCATCCTCGGTCTTTATGATGAAAGAACTTGGTGAGGTAGATACAATTATTGGTATCAAGATTAAGCATCATAGTAGGGATTTTGCTATGAGCCAATCCCATTATATTGAGAAGATGCTAAACAAGTTCAAACATCTTGGTTTCAAAGAGCAAATGACGCCTTTTGATGTGATTGTCAAGTTTGAAAGCAATTCCGGAAGAGCGGTGGCTCAACTTGAATACTCTAGTGTAATTAGCAATCTTATGTATGTCATGCATTACATTATACCGGATATTGTATACTCGATGTGTAGACTGAGTAGATTACAAGCAATCCAAGCATTGAGTATCGGAAAGCCATTGGTAGAACCTTTGGATATCTCAAGAAAACAAGAAACTTAGGATTGTTCCGTATAGAGATCCAGCAGTGTTAGAAGGATACACGGATGCTAGTTGGATAACTAGTATTGGAGACAACAAATCCATAAGTGGATGGATGTTCACCCTAGCAGAGGGGTGCTGTTTCTTAGAGTAACAAGAAACAAACATGTCAATCCCATTGTACGATGGAGGGAGTTTATAGCTCTTGCTTAATGTGGAAAGGAGGCGGAATGGAATAGAAATATGTTACTTGACATCAAGTTGTGGGCTACTTCTATGCCTCCTATTTCACTATAGTATGATAGTGAAGCAACATTGTCTAAGGTTTATAGTGCTATCTATAATGGCAAGTCAAGACACATAAGCCTGAGACACGAGTATGTGAGACAATTGATACAAGATGGTAACATTATAATTGTCTATGTCAAGTCTAAACATAACTTGGCTGTTCCTCTTACTAAGTCTCTTGGAAGAGACATGGTGCTTAGTACAACAAAAGGAATGGGGCTTGAACCATTCTAAATTAGTAACGATGATAACCCAACTCATGATTAGAGAAACCCCTATAAGTGTGTTTAATAGGTTATAACAAGTCGTTATGATTAATTATTGTGTTGTCGCAAGCCTTGTCCAAAGCCAGAAATCACAACACGGATTCGTTGCGTTCTTTAGGATGAGTCTTTGACTCTTAATGAAGGCTAAATAAATTTGTGTAACAGAGATGCAACCTTTCATCTATATGGGTTAGAAAGCGTTTTTTATTGGATGTTATGGTTTACAGCCTCGATACCCATGAATCCGCGATATCCATGTTATGGCCAATAAAAGTGCTAAGTGAGCAGGCTCTCACCGTTGTAAGAGAATTGTATGTGTATAGTGGCTCCGGTCAAATCACATGGATTGTTGGTTTAATCTACGTGTACTAATTAATTTGAAGTGACTTTGAGTTGCTTATACTAAAGGAAGGTTTAAGTCCAACGACACCTATCCTTATCCATACAAGACTCAAAAGATTTCGATTTTAGATTTTCAAACAAATCAGGGATTGTTGGAATTGCTCACTAATATTGTTAACGGTGCATGAAAATGATTAAATTTGTGTACAAATTTAATTACATGGTTAGAGGTGTTGAATACAAAGGGAGAAATATGGTTCTTTTGGAAAACCAAAACTATATAGGAATTCTTGTAGAATGAAAATGTCCTTATAAGTAGGAGCATCCCATACTTCTTTAGTTGGATGGAAAGTGATTGAGCTAGTGGGCTAGTGGGACTTAACACAAACATACACACACTTCGGGGCGGGCTTTGGTTTGGGCTTAGGCTTGAGTAAATGGTACGAAGCACCAAATATCATTACGCGCGTGACCTTAATTTTTTACAATAAACTATGCGTGGCGTTTGGTGTTCTGAGAGAAGAGTTTTCTATTTCAGAATAAGCTCTTAAAACACGACCTGGGATAGCCCATACATGGTCGTGCAAGCTTTTGGCTCAAATTCTACCAACGCTCGACGCACGGTCTGGCTTAGGCCGTGTGTATGGTGACACAACCGTGCATTACTCTCGACGCACGGTCTGGCTTAGGCCGTGTGCAAGGTGACAGGCTGTGCGTCATACTGGGTAACCGCCTTGTTCACGTCCTTTCATCCAACAAACGCATCTATATGCGTTTAAACACATTCCTTGGTCGATTTTCAGCCATCCAATATTTGTATATTCATCTTCAATTCTTCACAAATATATAAACATTCATTCCAACAAAAATCCAAAATAGAAATCAGATTTCTTCGCTACAACAAAGAGGAATGGAAGGAATTTGTTGAGTTTATTTCTCTTCAAGTTCGTTGAGTCTTAGTCGTATCCTTAAGGAACACTTCCCTGCAATCCCAAGGGACAAAAATAGGGGACAATTAGATCCTTAAAGAGAGGAGTATCTGCAAATTTAAGCCGGTATATAGAAGATCGGTATTCCCGTTCGTGTTTAAAGATTAAAGATTCATTTGAAGATTGCAAGTTTGTACATAGTTTTTGTGCTAATATTTTGTATACATCCCAATATTCCATGCACCACCCAATGAAATCCATAATGAGTCCTTTTTCAAAGCGACGCCCATATTCTTTTAAATTGGAAGGCCTTGTTCCATACCAAAAGATTTTTCAATCCCTCTTTTAGTTAAACATATATCAAACCAGTTGACAGGAGATCTATGCTTATTCAAGGAGCATCCCGATCACAAGAAACATCGACTTATTTATTTTATTTTTTTTAATTATAATTCTATTTGAATTCATTGGATTTTTTATTTTCATTTGTTTTAGATCTAATTTTTAAAAATAAAAAAAGTTATTTCTTTTTCACTTGTAAATCGTCGAAGCCTTATCCCATGATAAGGAATAAAAATCAAGGTATTGAAAAAAAATGTGATTGCTTAAGTAATGACATATATTCAATTGTAATGAAAAAAAAAAAAAAAAAACACATTTTGACATTTATTCCCAATCTGACCTAATGGTGCATTCTATTTCTTCTTTCATTCCACCTAACCAAACACAACATATGGGATTAAATGCACTTTTCCTCTCATATAAATTATAACGTGTTTTTTGATCGAGAAGTTTTGGTGTATAAATATCCAATTTTTTTTTATATCACGTGTTTTTCATCATTATTTTTTATCTCTCTATATACTCATAATTCTTCTTTTTTTTCTTTTTTTTTTATCATCATAGAATGACACTCGCAACCTTATTTTTGCTTATCATTACACTAGGATATTTTTTTACGTAGTGAGTATAACTAAAGACAAAAAATGCATTCTCCTTATTTGATATAAATGCAATATTTTGATTATGCGTATATATCAATGTGAACTTTGATTCCAATAAAAAATGATCAAACATTATTTTAAGTGAAGCTATTGATCATGAAACACCAATGATATATTACATCGTATTCTTTAATTTCGTGTTAGTGATATAATTTTATTACAATGTTAACATGAAAAACATAGCTCGTCAATTGTCTTTTAAACACTACATAAAATCTCCATATTAGCCTGAAAGAATATTTTTATCCCAATGAAATTGAGATATTACATAATATTACTTAATAAAAAAGAGGCTAAATTGTTTGTAGAGAAGATAACTAAAGAGTATCGTTAACATCTCTCAGGCTAGTGTACTAAACAACAAACTAAGGATGTGTTTAGTATCATCATTGTTTTTGATTTTTTTGTTTTGGCTTCAATGACTGATCTCGTACTAGTATATTAATCAGACAAAATAAGTTTCACTTTTTATTTTTATTTCATATGGATAAAATATTTAAGATTCTTTTATTTTAATTATTGATATTCTATTTTTGTTTTTAATTTTGATTTTCACGATATTAAGAAATGACATGAGACAACTCTTTTAAGTTCTCCAATCTATACTCTTAGGCCATGTTTGATACACAAAATAGAGAGGGATTGTATAACTAATTCTGTTTTATCATCCGGATTTGCAATCCCACCTATTGAGATAATCTCTCTATTTCCCTCACTATTAATTCCACATTTTTCATGATATTATTAAACCCATATGTCGAGATAACTATTTAAACACTCTATTAAACTATTATCCATCGTCCTATCACACGTCCGACATTCCCTATTGCCCAATGTCGACTATCAATCGTTGATTGACGACCACAGACCCCGATCGTCGACCGTTGACGTCGACCACCAACCATCGGTCATCGTCCGTTGGTCGCACCTCAGGCCACCGCCCAAACGTCGACCATCATCCGTCGCCTAACTTCCAACCCACGCACGCTACACAACTATAGCATAAATAAATTTTCTATTGAATTTCAATCTCATAATATCATTCGTATCAAACATAGGTTGTGAAAAACAGAATAAATTAACTAATCTTAATGTTAATAATACGGAAAAAGAAAGTTTATTGTTGATAACATAGAGTTTATTGTTATCGACATATAAGTTGTGGGTTGTTACTACACATCCAACGATATAAATTTTTTTAAATTGTTTTTATTTTTAAAATTGCATAATTATTTAATTTTCATCATCCATTATTCCTTAACAACACATAATCTTAACATCAATTTTTTTTAATTTTTATGTTTGTCCTTAAAGGTTTCAGTATTTATCCTGCTTTTATTACATAGGCCCTGCTATCTAAACATCAAAACGAATTCAAGACTTTAAAAAACAAAAAACCAGCTCATCCAAAAATAAAGCCTTGAGATTCCCCAACGGTACACAACAACAATCATCATTCCATCCCATCCCATCTCCCTTCCCTCACTTTCTCTCTCATCCCCTCACTTTCTCTCTCTAACCCATCACCACACCACACTACACCAATCACTCAATCAATCCCCCAAAACGACGTCATTATCGAAGATGCTCCAATCCCAATCGCAGTCCCCTCCACCACCACCAGACCCCACCACAACCCACCACGTTCCGCCGCCGCCACCTCCACCGCCGCCGCCGTTGCCGTCGTCGGGGGGACAGAGTTTCAGCGAGGAGGAGGAGGCGTCGAGGTCGGCGTTGAAGGAGTTCAGAGCAAAGGAGGAGGAGATCGAGAGGAGGAGGATGGAAGTCAGAGAGCGGGTTCAGGCGAGGTTGGGGAGAGTCGAGGAGGAGAGCAAGAGGCTGGCGTTTATTCGCGAGGTATGAGAAGGGGTGATAGAGGGTTTTGGGGTCGTGATTTGGGGGTTTTGAGGGGGGAATTGAGAAGGGGTTTGAAGCGATTTGGCTTTCTTTGGGTGGTTGTGAATGATTGTATTGTGTGATATTGTTAGGGTTTTGCCGGGGTTTGAGAAGAATTGATTAGGGGTTTTTGTTCGGGAGTTTGTGAGGGGAATTGAGATGGGTTTTGTGTAGCGATTTGTGTTTTCTTTTTTTGTGGTTTTGGATGGATTGTCTGTGTGGTCTTGTTAGGGTTTTTTAGGGGTTTAGGTCTGATTGGGTGTTTTCTTGGTGTTTTTGAGATGGTATTTGGGATGGGTTTTGTTGTAGAGTTTTGTGGGTTGGTTTGGTGTATGTTGGAGGGGAATTGAAGTGGGCTTTCTGTGGGAACTTCTATTTCTTTATTGATTTTGGTGTACTTTTGTGTGTTTTCTGGAAGTGTTCTTGGTGTATTTTGGTTTGTTATTTGGGAACTCTGATTGGGATTTCAAGTGTAGTTTTCTTGTGTGATTTGGGCTAGATCACTTTGTATTAACAGAGGGGATGCGAGATTCTTGCGATTGAGTAAGGAGCTTGGATTAGTTGGGGTTGTGTTCATGGTTCTAATCATCAATGGATACAATTGAGCTTAAATGAGTTAAGTCGAGAGTGATTTTTTTTTAGTTTTTTTTTAGTTTTTTAGAGTGATTTTCGTAAGCGAAGAGGCCAAGAATTGTTTGAGGAGAAGAGGTTTGGTGCCTCTTGAGTTTATATGGTTCTAAAGATGAAGACGGTGGTTGTAGTGGAACTCGTGGTATGGTCTGATGTTGTGCCGGCCTGTACCACACAAAATGATTGATCGGCTTGGGAAAAAATAGTGAGGAACCATGAAGTTGGGCTAGTGCTACACTATCTTGTGAGATACATATATCACGATTGCATAATCGTCTGATTATTGGATTATTAAGGGGTAACTAGGTCACAAATATTTTGGTTGATTCGCCACATCAAATGATCAGTGTGGCCAAGTTTCTCTACATTCTGTCACCCATATGATTGATTAGGTGAATTAGGAGTGTTGCTTATCCATTCTTATTGGCGGGATCAAATTGGTGAATTCTGCACACCATGATATTCATAGATACTGTATCATATGACCTGTTGTGTATGCCATTGTTCTTGTGGTTTACGTAGTTTTAATCCAGATATAGCAAAGAAGAAGAATTGTCCCCATTTGTCATAACACCCGAAGGACCAAATATCAATTGCCTATTGTGTAGCAGTAGTTCATTCTGCATTCACGTGAGGGACATTTTATCTGCGAAACTACTAGGACTATTTTTATTTTACTTTTTCCGTCCCTCGTCGCTTGGTGGAACGAGTTCTTCAAGCTTGCCCATGTCTGATGGTACTTTCATTTTTGTGTTGTTTCTCAGGAGTTGGAAGCGTTGGGAGATCCCTTGAAGAAGGAAGTTTCTCAGGTCCGTAAAAAGATCGATGCAGTGAGCAAGGAACTAAAACCTCTGGGAGTTGCTGTCCAAAAGAAGGTATTGATTTTTTATAGTGAATTGAGTCAAAAAAATCATATAAGCGGAGATCTTATCCATATTTTTGTTATCCTTGATAAACGATGTTAGTGAAGGCTGATGAAGATTCCATTATTGGTTTAATTTTCACAGGAAAAGGAGTACAGAGATGTCCTTGATTTGTTCAATGAGAAGAACAAAGAAAAAGTGCAGCTTATAAACAGATTAGTCGAGGTATAAACTGGGTTAGTTTTAATGTTAACTTCTATCTCTTGTGGCTTGTGGATTGGTATTTCTTGTATAGTGATTGCTCCAACACACAGTGGTTTCATGCTGGTCTTATGATAGATGGAATCATGCAACACTTGTGAATCATGCTGGTCTTATGATAGTAGCAATATTGCGTATGAGTTCCCTTCTTCCTAGTTCCTTCATTGTATTTCGTGCATGGCACAATTCAGTCAGTAGTGTCGTGTTCTGTTCTGCATGCTGGTTGATGTTCAATGGTCTGTACTTTTTAAGCTTAACTTGATCTGTTCAGCCAAGCGAATAGCTCATGCTTGATTTGCATTTCTTTGGAACGACTTTTTGTTGGAGCAGTTGGTGGGTGAAAGCGAGAAGTTGAGGATCAAGAAGCTGGAAGAGCTAAGCAAGAGTCTCGAATCCACGCAGTAGAAGTCACCCTGCAGAAACCAAAAAGAAGTGGTTAGTTTGTCCATATAACTAATTAGGTTGGTGTGAATGTAATCTAATTCTTCCACTTCATATCATATACAGTAGTTGCTTGTGTTTGGTTTCACGGATCTTATTGGGCTTCTTCTTTTTCTTTTTTTTGTTAACGTTTCGTCATTGTTCAATCTCATTAGCTCCAAATTAGGTTACTTGTTGAATAGATTCTATGTTTGTCAGATTGCTCTTATCTTCCAACTAATCTTTCCTCTTGTATCTTGTAAGATCAAAGTTGAATGGTTCCGCTAGTCCAATTCGATTGTTCATCCTATTGTACTCCTTACTATATACAGTGATCGATTTTTTCAACATGTTCTTGATCTCTTTTATGATGATGATGTGTAACCAGCATTGGTTGTCCATCAGATATGTATATTACTTGGGTGTTACTATGATGTTTTCTCCATCTTGTCGATATAGCAAATTGCTTTATGCTTCTGGCATATGGCGATGGTGATTGCTGCCTGGTCGAGGCGGCATACTCGGGCACTTGAACCTGGCACTGTCAAACGGTAGCAGGCATCCATATCTGACAGTTAATTTGCCTTGGAACGAACTGTATCGTGTGGTTTCCATGTACTCATGTCAACCGGGCTTCGTTTTTGTGGGACTGGCATTCTCCGTTATTACGAAGTATGAATGTCGATTTATTTCAAGATCAACCAGTGTATCATATGATCGATTAATTTTGGCGGTGCATAGTGTTCCGTATAATACTTCACAGTTCGCACAATCATATACTCCATGAGGCGAATTGTAGAAGGGAAAAATGTTGCTGTAGCAGCTGTAGTGTAGAACAATTTTCACCATTTAAAAATAAAAGATTTATAATTTGAAAGATTGGGCCGCGTAGGTTGGTCCGCTTGGAATTTTATATGGGCTGACCCAGGAATATAAATGTGACTTGTGCTCCATGTGATGTGATGGCCCATTGTCGTGGCCAGGAAAACCTTTAACGGGTGCAGTTAACAGCGAAGACATATGATGATGGTTGTCTGCTGCTACAAAACAACAGCATCGGTGCTGTAATCAAACAATACGTTGGATGACAAACAAGTATCAGAAAATTTGTGCTTGTGCATAAGGTATTTTTTTTCCTAGGGATTGTGAAGGTTGCACGGCCAACGGATGATACAGCCCTCACAAGTTTAAAAAATAATTTTAAAAGATTGAGAGAGAGATTGTAGTTAATTTAATCGTAATTACTACAGCCTCCTTTTCCCTAATCCTCGGATTGCATGTGCTGTTCTACCTACTGAAACAGCAGAGGATCCTGTATCGATTAGCTAGTATTCCTAACAGTAGGGGATCCTGGAACAGCCTCCTTTTTCCTAAGCCCCGTAATTACATTATATTCCATTTCGTTATGCCTAAACCTAGTATTCCCTCAGATTAGGATCATCGGCTGTTGCTGTAGCAACAACACCGATGTATTCGGTCAACGAGATTGTTAGATTTTTTATCCAATGGTTCTGGTTTGTTTGTTGGGTTAGGGTTTATTTCTGTTTTTTTATTGAGTTTTTTATGGGTATATTTTTTCATGGGATTATTTTTATCAGTAAATCCCCCCAAGATACATGTTTTATAAAATAATTCCCATTTGATACAACCCGGAATTTTTTTTTTTCATTTCATACAATTCCCCTTCAATACATGGTCCTTTCTCCCCAATGTCTCCATCATCCCCACGACGGCCTTAACCACCCTCTCCCTCCCCTCCACGTCTCGTCTACCACACCGAACCCAACCCTTCACCTCTACGAATTTTCCTTTCTTAATATCGACCTCAATTACCGCCACGAGTAGTATCGCCTCCACAATACGCTACATCATCGAATTTACACGTTTTCAAGAGATGCCAAGCAACCACAGACGTCCTTTAGGGGTCTAAACAGCGAGCACAGAATCAACGCAAATCTCCCCACAACAAAGCAAGGTTTATCAGGATAATAGTAACCATGGAAATACTCGAACGAGTTTGTGTCCCGGAGATGAACAACATGATGATCATGTTGTGGTCTCAGATGGCAAAGACTCAGTGTTGTTTTTTGAAAAAAAAAATAATATAGAGGCACTGTTTTGATTGTTCAGGCGCACTGTTTGAAACACAGTACGTTTTCACTCAGATTCCCATCCAAAAGTAAAAGGTAAGTGAAATACGATTCCTGTTATTTTATGTTGGAGTTTTGCAAGTTAATGTAGCAAAAATAATAGAAACGCACTGTTTTATTGAACTGACGCCCTGTTTTAAAACAGTGTTTCAGTCATGAGAAACAGTGCGTCAGTTTTGTTTGTTTTTCATTTTTCACTTAGTCGATAAATTTAAGATTCGATAGTCGATTTGAGTTGGTTTTGTGTTTAAATTTGGAATGGGAATGATTTTGGGTTTCGATTTGGAATGAAAATGCCTGTATTTTACCGTGGATTTGGGCGGTATTGGTTTGGATAAGTAAAACATGTACCGGATGAGAATTATTTTCCCGGATTATACTGGTTGGGAATTTTTTCTTATTTTTGTAGTTTTTGGGAATTTCCCCTATTTTTATTAAGTTTTTTCTTTTTGCTGTTGCTATAGCAACAACACCGATGCATTCGGTCATAGGGATAATAGGAATTTTTATCCAATGGTTCCAGTTTGTTTGTTGGGTTAGGGTATATTTTCATTTTTTTGATTGAGTTTTTTATAGGTATAATTTTTTATGGGATTATTTATATAATTTTTTTTTAAGTTTTATTTTTTAGGATTAATATTTCCTTATTAGAGTTTTAATTATTATTTTCCAGATTTTTTGAATACCAAAACAAAAAAACAAAGAGCAACAACATTTGTGCTGTTGAGTTGACAGCGGTAGAGAATCCAAGTCCTATTCCATCCGTCGCAATATAGATGTACACTACTTTTGATTTTTTGCACTAATTAACATGTATTTTTCAAAAAATTTCGTTTTACGTTTTATTGATGTAACAAAATTAGGTCTTTGATCGAGGATTGAAATATATAACTTAAATTGTCATTAGTATTTAATATAAAAAAATTACCAAAAAACACCGTTTGACCATTTTGCAAATCGACTGAATGTTTTCATCGGAATGTATGCATGGTAATATCTATATTGGGACTTACTAGTTCTAAGCGTAGTGAAGTAGAATAGGGATTTTTATCCAAAATGTAAAAGTATTTGAAAAAAATATCAAAAAGATGCATAAGGAATCTAAATTCCAAAAACATACAATTCATCAATCTCATTTAAATCCATAACCTTATTTTCATCTCCACCTCAACCCCTACCATCACCCAACCGCCGTCGGGTTCTTGACCGAAATTCGACCACCGTCGTCAGAATCTTGGTCGGAATTCGGCATTGTCGTCAGAATCCGATCACCTTGTCAAAGACCTCTTCGGAATTCGACCACCTCGTCGGAGACGTTGTCAGAATTCCAAAACAGAGCATCAATTCAAAAGGAAATAGAGCACCTAAAGAAAAAAAGAACAGAGTGCCTAAAGGAAAAGAAGACAGAGCGTCTGAAAAAAAAACCAGAGCGCCTAAGGAAAAAAGATAGAGCGTCTGAAGAAAAAAAGATGGAGCGCCTGAAGAAAAAAAAAAAAAAAAGAACACCTGAAGAAAAAAAATAAAAGACAGAGCGTCTGAAGAAAAAAAAACAGAACGAGTGAAGAAAAAAACGGAGCGCCTAAAGCAAAAAACAGAACGTATGAAGGAAAAAATATTTTTATTCACACATACTATACTATAAAATAATATTCTAATGATGAAAAAAAAAATGACAAAAAACACAAAACCTTTACAACAAAATCGTTTAATATTCATCAACATTGTTTCTCTCCGATATTTCGTCGAACACCTTTCTTGCATCCCCTACCGTTCACATTTCGCATATAAATCCACAAGCCCCGTCCTTATAAACCATCTCCATGAATTAGTCGATCATAAGAAAACATAAAATATTACAAAACGCATCAACATCACCTTCAAAAGTACCGAAAATTCTCAAATACAGTTTCTTCCACGACGAAACACCAACAATATCAAAAACACTATCCTATAAGAAATCACTTAAATTAACAACTCTAAAATCATCAATCGTTCTTCGTAATCATCAACTGATATTATCAGAGTCACTGTTGAATTCACTTTCTCCAAAGACATCGAAGAGCTCCTTTGATTTGTGTCCGTCGTCTGCAGCGGAGATGGAGGGATCGTACAAAGAGATCGAGGAGAGATTGTGATGGTGAAGATGATTTCGCGGTAGTGGTGGACAGAGACGAAGGTGGATTTGATGGAGGAAGATGAGATTGTGGGAGGAGGAGATGAAAACGTTAAAATTGTATGTTTTAGGAATTAAAATCCCGCCTTGATGTTTTTGGAATTAAATTTCCAAAACTGTATGTTTGGATAATTTTCTGAATAGAATATAATCCATATTATTATATCTTCTCTACTTCTTGCATCGTGATAAATTTACAACCTAGCCATTGTATTTCCAATGCATTTGTATAGATTATTATGATCCAAATAGTTGATGTTGTCGGCTTCCCTTGTATGAAAATGAGGCCTGTTGGGTTCCAACGCATGCAGGCATGTGTTCTTATAAACTTTTAATCCAATAAATAAACACGTTTGCCCCTTTTCTGTTTCACATTCGGTGGAGCTCTGGGTTTGTTGTGTTCATTAACTTCTTTATGAAAGACATGGACAAACCAGAATAAAACAAGCATGGGGTTAATCCAAAATTACTATAGAACTCGATAAAATTAAGAACTCGACGTTTCTCTGACATGTTAATACTATTAATTCCTTTTACACGTGTAAACGATATAATCTCGTATTCTAAGTTGCTTCATGGTTGGTACATTGTTTAAACTAATGAATTTTTGGAACTTCAATTTACCTAACTCCGTCTTCTTCTGTTGTTAATTAATCATTGTTTCATAGAAATTCATGACACTAGCTAATCAGCCAAAGTCAACTTGCTTACATATATTATACCAGAGAAAAATACTAAATACATTTGTTTATACATTTTTTTATTTGGATACTCTCCTTTTAATTGGTTCACTTATGAAACCATCTCTGGGCTCATATGATGGGTTGATTCAATCCCAAAATCCATCAATCAAAGAAAAAACATCCAAGAGAAGAGTGTAAGAAATAGTGAAATTAGCATTCCTCTATACTAAAACTATTATACATAACGAGTTGTGGGGAACTGATTTAAAATTAATTAACATGGATGAATTTTTCACAATGTTAACTGGTTTTAAATCAGATTCTTTTTACATACATAAAGGCCTATGCACCAAAACTATCTACAAACAACAACAATAAATCAAACCTTTATCCTATCAAGTGGGATCGGCTATATGAATATGACGGCGTCATTCCAATCTGTCATGTGTATCATTTTCTGTAAGATTATGATAGACCATATCATACTTCAAAATTTCTCTCATTGTGTTTTTAGGTCTCTCTCGTCCTTTCTTGATATTTGTTAACTCCCAAGCTTCATATCTTTTCTGACAGAAGGTATGACTCATCATGCACCAAAACTATCTAACCAACTAAATTTTATCGTAGGAATTATCGAACATGATGTTTACTTCATTTTGCCTAATTATCATTCGTTGTGTAAGTATCTCCGCAACGCAAGTTGTGAATCTATCTAATTCACTTTGTCAATTATATCTGTAGGGCTCAGGCCAAGAGGTTGGAAGCCTGGTTTCCTTAAACAGTGTCGATCCAAAATACTTTGATATGAAAGAAGAGCTATGTTCTCATCGTGCAAAACCGACACCGGGAACTCGTGTCACACCTACAACTATCATCCACCACTCGATCTAAGATAACTTTTGAATTTTGAAAAATCAATCAACAATATTCCTTTCCATTTGGGACATGGTCACGTACACATAGAAGTTTATTTTTTCTATTCACTTACTGTCCCAAGATCGAAGAACATGCCCACTAGAATGAGCTGTCATTTTCAAGCTCCATTAAATGTGAGAAACAGAAAAGGGATTGGTGAAAACTGTGCGTATCTTTATACGAGTTGGCAAAAAGGAACTGCCGCACTTGTATGTTTTGGGAAGATATAAAGATGAGATAAAAAGTTAGAAGAAAACAGAGACACGCACCAATTATTCACCCCGTTGTGCAAAGCTGGTATATTTTGATTTTGCATCGAGAATTCATGTACGTATAGAATTATATGAAAATGATTTATTTGCTTTTTTTGTTTTGTGAGCTAGGAAGAGAAGTAAGAAAAAAAAGGAGAAAAAATAGAAAAATGAATTGATGTGATATAAAATAAAAAAATAATTTTTTTTATAATTTTATAAAAAATTCAATTATAAAAATATTGTATCTTTTATTGAATACTCAAATTAAGAAAATATTATATTTTTCGTAAGACAAAAATAATAATATTCCGTGAAGAGAGCAATGCATGCTTGATTTCTCTATTCGTGCATCTTGTCTTTGTTGGCAAAGTATGGATCCTACGGTGCAATATGAAAGTAATACTCCATCCTTCCCAACTGAATCCAATCGTTTTGATCCAACACGAAATTTATATTTGTATTGAATTTAATATCCTTATGATGATACTTTTATCATATTAAGTGTGTAAAAAAAAGAAAGTGAGAAAAAAAAAACGGGAGAAATAGTGATGGAATGGGTTGATATGATATAAAATGAATATGATATAAAAAAAATATTTTATTTATTTTAAAATGATCCAAATAAAAAAACGTTTAAATTAATTAAAACGGAAGGAATATATGTAAACTAGACACCGCTAATGAGAAGTATCTAGGACGAGAGGCACAAAAACAGAGATCAAACTTATGATCGTTTATCATCATCAATTCTAGTGTCATATCAAAAAAACAACTCTATCAATATTTACAAAGATTATAGAAATTTCACTAAGTTGTAGCAGTATCTCACATATACGGTTATAACATGACATGCTTGAAATGTTGTTGGTGGAATACTGAGCAGGAACCGCGTAACATTCAGTACTCTGCCTTCTATATTTTCAGAAATAAAATAAGATCAACAACAAAAATCACAAATAAAATAAAGATTTGAAATGCTCCTATCAATGTCGATGGAAAATGTTCACTACAAGCTGGCTGGGCTGCAACAAACAGAACAGCATCCATCTACCCCTTCAAACATCCACTTTATTTTTGGACCCGATTTCCAAAATGTCAACTTGGGTCCACAGTATGAATTCACTGTTATACGCATCTAACGGACCAGATAATACGATCAAATATAACACATAATGGTGATTAGAATGTAGTTCTTATCCTTATTGTAGTTGTAATATATTTCATCTCATTTCATAAAAATTATAAAATTATAAAATTATTATATTATTCATTATATATTTTGTTGTGTTATTCTATAGTATTCTTTTCGTCCTATAAAAATTATAACAATTTGACTTTTGATACTATTTCATATGCATTTTGATTACTTTCATTTTATCTTTAATTATACAGACATAAAAAAAAACTTGTTTTAACCCAAGTTATGTTACACAACGAGAATTATTGTTGATGTTTCACAAAAACTTTAAAAAAATCATTTAATCGTTTCGTAAAATGGGTCAACTTCATTTCGATATGTGTATATAGTTAATTCATTGTAATTTTAATGAGATGGAGAGAATATTAAACAATATGATACGAATTTTGTTTTGATTCATGATTCTTGTATATAATTAAAATTATCTTTAATATTTTAAGATAATTTTATAAAAAAATATTATTTATTTGTCTCCGGATCACTCATGAGGCGATTAATTTTATTACTTACGCAGGAAATGTTGTACTGAGACAGAAGAATAGATTATTAACTAGTTTGACCGCCGGTGCACTTACGCAAGGGATAAGGAAAAATCAATTAATTACTAAATAATCATCACAGGTTGAAAATTTGATATTTATTTTTTAGGAATTGTGTCAAACTTTTTAAGCTTTAAAGGTTTAATATAATAAAGTTGAACTAAGATAAAACAATATCAAAAAAATTATTCCAATATAATGATAATTAAAAACTTTGTTGAAAGATTTGTATTTGACCAATATATGATATAAAGATTTTTTTTTAAAAAAAAAAAAGAGTTTCATCTTAAGAATATAAGATGACTAAATTTATAAAATAAAAAAATGGTTAAGCCTAAAATATTACAACCTCATACACTCTCAATCCTAAAAAAACTATTTAGATAACTTATTCATTTAGTTAAAAAAAAAACTAAATCTATAAATATCGATCAAGTTATTCCCTTAATCATTTTCGCTTAATATATAATATATGATGGTTTTAAAGAATTCTGAATCCATGACCATGTCATCATGATTCATGAAAGCGTTACTATGCCAGCATTCTTTACTGTCCTAGCAATATATGAGTGTGTTAGTACTAAACAAAACAACGAACCCGTGTACATGGTTTAACGTATCGATATGTATCGATCAATATGAACCGATACGTATCGTTTTTTCTAAACCCATATATCCTCAATACAAGCGATACAAAGGACTGTATCGGTCGATATTATCGATACGTATAATGCATCGGGTCGATATTGGACGATACGAACAATACGTATCATTTTGATTGAAATCAAATTTTTTTTCACTTTAATCAAGGGATTAACACATCATTTTTTTCTTTCAATTTTCTCGTTTTTAAAACCAATTAAAACCAAATTAAGAAGTGGAAGCTGATTTAGCCTGTGAGCGTGGTGATGTCACTTTTAGCTCTAGTTTTCCTTACGATGATGATGATCATTGTGACACTAATCTTCCCACAACGGATAACAATGATAATGTTCTATTATTGTTTGGGTGCATTAGGATCGCAATATGAAGACGCTTGTTATTCTTCATTTATTTGAAATGATTGTATATTCAGATTGACATGTTTCCCAATATACCTTTGCATTTGACCTGCTTTAGCTTGACATTTAGATTTTCAAGTTGTTGGTTATATTTTTTTTTTGTGTTATTTTTATATTTGTTGTTAATTGTTATGTTTGTTATAACGTTTTTAATATGATTTGAAACTTATTTTGCTATATAAAATGAGTAAAACTCCATATCGATTCGTTTCGATACATATGAGTAAAACGTATCGTTTTCGAAAAAACCGATATGGATACAATTTCCAATACGATAAACCTTGTCCATATAGTCTGACAAAATACAATATACTCCTATGAGACGAACGAGATGTACAGTACTCTATTTCAGAAATTATTTTATGATGTCCTCGTAAGTTTATCTAACTTCTGATCTCTTGATCAAGGTAAGATGTTGCTTAATAGTGAGCTAATATCTAGCATGATAGTGTTATACTCCGTCAATCTCATAATAAATATAATATTATATAATAATTACATCATTTGTCATGCAGTTTGATGCATTTTTTTTATTAAAAACATTAATTGGTATATTTATCAAAAAAAATATTAATTAATATAGTTGTGAATTTTTTTCTGCTCAGGATGATAATATGTACGCAATTTAAACTATTTTTGAGATCTCACGATAAATTTGAAAAACACTTTATTTGATCGTCCCGTTAATTGTTTATAACGTATCAATTTTATTATTTATATACGTATTTGTTATATTTATTATGGGATGCAAGAAGTACGGCATGGATTTAAAAGAGCATGCTCCATCTGCCTTCAGACGATGATGAAGATCAACGGCTGGGAATAGAAGGAAAAAGAACCTATAAGCAATACCAGAGATGATCCTGAGTTCGATTTTCCAGATATCAGCAAATTTGCAAGGCATGCTCTGAGGCTCTCACTTCCTCCTTCAGTCTTTCATTTTTCAACCACTTTTTTTCTTTTTACTGATTTATAGCTCTGCGGTTCTGATCATTTGTATGATTAGTACACTTCTTTATACTCACTGGGCTCAATTTATTTATAATCATTTAATTCAATAAGAGATTTTAAAATTATTAAATTTTTATAAAATTCAATAAAAAAATGTTTTTTGAAAATGATGAGATTTATTATAATAATTGAGAGAGAAAATATTGAGATATAATATAACAAAATATGTTTGATTTGATTTTTTTAGATTGAAAAATTATAAATATATTGGGAATATCAAAACCAAAAAAATACTCTTCATCCCATTTTAATTGAAATGATTTGATTCGACATGAGATTTTATGTGTGTGTTGACTTTATATGGATTTTGATAAATAATTTTTTTTATGATAGAAGAGTTTATTATAACAATTGAGAGAGGAATTAACGGATGCATTGTAGTAGATGAAATTAATTTAGTATTTTTTATATTAAAAGATTATTAAAAAAATATATTTAAATTAATTTAAAATAGAAAGAATATTACATATATATTATGGGATCAAGAAAACAGAATGAAGACTTTGATTAGTGACATTAATCACGCGTTTGAAAAGATTCCACAACGAGAAAAAAACACTTTGACCACACTACTATTATTGTACAGTTGGTGTACTCTTTTAAGCTTTTTTGATTTGTGCTACAATATGACTTGTACTAACTGGGACTTGATATTAGCAGTGAATATTTTGACCAGTGATATCATTTGCTGGAGGAGTGGATCTATCAAGTCATTATGTGATAAACTCAGGTTATTATTAGTATTTCATTTGTCTCAATTAAATTATATTTTTTTATTAATCTTAAGTATAAATATAATATTTTTATTTTTTTATTTGATAATAAATTTATATTTTAATATAATTAAATTATCCCATTATCTTCTTCCTCGTCCTCTCTCATTCTGTCTCTCGAATCATATTTACACCCCTATCTTTAAAAAATATTTTTTTTTCATAAAATTTTATATAAATTCAATACATATATAAATTTTTGTAACGGATTAAATCATCATAATTAAATAAGGAAGGAGGTAATATTTTTTTTGGTTAACTTAAATCCAGATCAGATTGGTTCATATATTCTAAAAATTGAGTCCGACTGCAAGGGGATCGAATGTCCGACTTTGAGATGTTTATCGGACCGAGGTACCTGAACAATGATGTCACGTAATTAGCAACATTGTGAACGAACTAGGCTTGTCCGATTGTATTTATAGGGATGACCGGTCAGACATTCGAGTTAATAATTCTCGATAAACATTACTTTCTCGGACCAACACAAAATAGATGAATCATATGTATACAGACCATAACATACCTATGGATTGAGAAGAGTCCTTGACTAGGTAAATTATTGATATTACAGTCAAAGAATTGATGTTGTTCCAAGGTACTATGTGCTAATTGCTAAATGAAAGACGACTACTATTAGTACTAGTTTATATTACTATTCTCTTCGTTCCACGAAGGATGCAATGGATTGAATTGATATATATATCGATATAAAGATTGACACGTATAACGACAATCAAACGTAATTTTTTTATAAATTTATCATAAAATATCAATGGTTATATAAATTATGTACTTCAACGTAATACATGTTATAGGACAATCAAACGTGATTTGATATAAAAAAAAATTTATATTCATGTATATTTAATAATACAAACTATATATATATTTTATTTTTTATATGACGGAAGGGATAGGTGAATGCCAGCTAAGTACTTCACTTTTTGCCCCATTCATTAATTAGAATTCTACGATTAAAAAACGCAGAATTCTAATGCATGTTCATTGGATTCCCAACACAAACAGGGTGACAAATGGGCATGTTGAGGGAAAAAGAAAAGGCAAAGCGTCATGACCTCAAGTCAAGCTGATAAGCACTAAGCCAAGTGATCATATTTTAAGTGACCATGCTTGGGTTAATTTCTTATAGAGAATGATCATATATTACATACCAAACAAACTCATGTTTACATAACAAAATACACTATGCTTTGGTCCATGAGGACATTACTTAAAATTATCAACCAATAAGTGATTTCAGATGAAAGTTTAGACGATGCTCATGTTTTTTTGTCAGCATTCTATCTTTTTTTCTTCTCATATATACAACAAAACGATCACGATTTATTTACTGTTTATGTCTAAAATAGAACTTGCTTTCATATTCTCCATTAAGATTCAATTACCTAAGATAATCTTAATGTAGAAGAATGTTAGTGGAAGTAATTTTCTTGTACATTTCCTCTATCAAATAAAGAATGTCTATCTCTCGCCCGATCTGATAATACATCCCATAAATCACAGTTTTGGTGTTGGGATACAAACAAAAGATTGCTAACATCCCCAACCAAAAAACTATACTATTCTCCCTAAACTTTCAACAATATAAAACAAATAATGCTTCAAACTTCAAAGTATACCACATTCCCTAAGTTTAAAGCAACCCCTCGTCAAGTTCCTTCCTCTCCTATCCTTCTATCCAAGGCTCCTCCTCACTTTCACCAAAACCCCAACCCCTCCCTCCCTCCATTCACTTCTCCCCAAAAACCATCAACACTTTTCTCCTCCATTTTCATTCATCTCCAAACTCCACCTTTCAACACAAACTCATAGACTAAGGCAGCAACGACAATACACTCAAATCCCCATTAAAACCAAATCACACGTATTCATCAACAAAAACAAGAAAAGGAACTACAAGAACAACAAAATCAAGTACAAGAAGAACAATGCCTCCTCAAAAGTACCTCAAAGATTTCCTCAGGGAAGAACACCTAGAAGAAGAACAAGAACCCTTCCATCTCCCAAACCCACTCATCAAAAAAACTAAATCCCACAACCCAATTCCCAAAACCTCCTCTTCATCCTTCCACAAATACCCTTGTTTCTCTTCGGTTACAGTATCCTCCACTAACTCTCCTCTCATCCGCTACTCTGCCACCTCCACCTCTCTGTCCCCACTCCCACGAGGGGGACAGAGCGGGGGACTATTCCTCCACGTCCCTTCCAAAACCGCCGCTCTGCTTCTCGAGGCCGCGGTTCGGATCCAAAAACAGAATTCAAAGTCTAAGTCCAAACGCAAGTCCAAGAACGGCCGGTTCGGGATTCTGGGTTCCGTTCTCAGGCGACTGAGGGGCAAGAATCGGAGTAGTCAAAATCGGGCACGGATCGGTGGCGACGGTGACGCTGTTGGGGTCGATGAAATTGTCGAGTTCAAGATTGATGAGGAAGATTTGGGGTGTTCGAGTCCGTTTCGGTTTGCTTTGGTGAGGGATGAGGAGGAGTCGAGTGATCGGCCGTCGCCGGGGTTTCGATCTCCGGCGACGGGTTCGCCGTGTCTCCGGCAACAATCGGAGGTCAGTTTTTTTTTTCTTTTTTTATCATCCTCTTTGGTTTATGCATATTACGTTTTAGTATTTTGATTACTATCATTAATTTGATTAGTCGAATAAGCTTTACCTCGTTGGATATTCTCAAATCCAAGTTTCATCTCTCTTTCTCTTTTCATCAAGTCCAATTTTAATTCAGGATTTGTAATTTATTATGAAATATCAATGATTATGTAAATTACGTATTTTAATCTAATATATATTGTGGGACGGTTACACGTGGTTTGATATAAATAAGAAATTTATATTTATATATATAAAATAATATGAAATATGCGTATGTTGTAATTATTATGGAATAAAAGAAATAAAAAATATTGTAGATGGTTTAATCTAAAATACTTCAAGTTACAACAAATGTTCTAGGAGTATGTTTATAGTCTGGTGCCGGAGTCATGTTTTTCTAGTTTGATCGATGATTTTTTGGGATAAACTTTAATCGACATTACGAGATGATCAATTAAAAATTGTGTTACACAAGTTTGTTATTGAATATAAATCGTAATATTATAAATTCGACGAGTAGCACAGAATGATTGAACATAAGACGAATCTAATCAAAATAAATGATAAATAATTATTTTTTTATAATGTTACACTTACTGTGTGTGACTTAGAGAATACTCCCAAATTAAGCGAGTAGTGTGCCCTGTAATTGACACAACGTTGCTACATATCGACACAAGTATACAGCTTAAAACCAAATTTTGCGAATCTTCTTGATTGTTCATCAGTACAAGCTTCTTATTTTGAAATGATAGTTAGCATAGGCATGTGACATGCTGAGTTGTCGGGACTGCTCGTCACTTCACCAAAAGACAAAAATGCCCTCAAATGTAGGTTATGCAGCCTACACATTATGAAAAATCCCGAATTATTTGAGAGTGATCAGGAGGGCAAATATGGGATTCCACAGGGTTCCCCGAAGAAACACATTGGGTTCTTGTTACCCTTTCCAAAAAAAAGAACAGAGAAAACATCATTGGGTTCTTGTTGGGTTGTACAGTGCTTACTGGGATCTCGCCTCTGACATTTTGATCTCTTTTGTCTGTGAAATTGTGTTTAAATACTTCCTCCTCCCTCGACCGGTTGATTCGAAATGATTTTTCTACGTGTAAATTAAATTTGATATATTTTATTAATTTAATGTGATTTTTGATTATGATGATGATAGATTTAATAAGAAAAAATGAAAAAAAATAAGAGAGAAGGTAATGAAGTTTAATAAGATATTATGATTATTTTAATAATATAAAATTATTTTTAAATAAAAAAACAAAATAAGTGTTGCAACATTCATGAAACGATCCAAAATAATAACTATTATAAGAATTATGAAATAAAAAAATAAAATAAAATTCATAGGTACATAAAAACTTAGTTGTTCTTGGAGCAATTCCAATGCACTATGCACTTGGATTGCATATCCATTCTACAACAGTTGCCTATGAAATGAGAACTCCAATGGTGATCATTTTTCTTGTTATAATTTAGCTTTGGTTATTTGTATGTCATATTTGACAATGAAAATGGCTTGATCATTTTTATCACATCATTAATGATTTGAAGAGAACATGCAAACAAAGTGGAGGAAAAAAATGAAGGGAAAAATAAAATGCTTAAAATTTAGCATATCATCATTGGAACATCATAGTCTTATTTTAACATTTTCAGACGCTTCATAGTTAAATTATAACTACCAATATGTTAATTTAGCACAACCCATTGGACTTGACCTTTTTCATTTGTAATATTTCAAACGTGAAGTAATGCTTCAAGTTTGTCATCTGTGACACTGCTTATTAGTACTACTTGCATAAGTAGGTTTTTCAGTTTTTCGAATTCAGATTCTGTATTTGACGAGATTATTTAAAATGTTTTTAACATAATATTATCAGTAGCTTATCATGCAGATTATGATTTAAACCTACCGTTTTATACGTTGTGATCAAATCGGTACCCACAAATAAGTGTTTGTTCTTTACTTGATTCGTGTCTCGTTAAGACAAAGTTTATTTCGACAAACGGTTTTCGTACAGATGATTTAAAATTGCAACGAGCATCTCTTGGAGCAGTTATATAGGTGTATTTAATTTGATAGTATAATCAAATAATGAGGACAGTGTATCCGATTGAGTGATTGGCAGCTTAAGAACCATTCATTGAAACAATAGTTGTGATGACTAATCATCTTTGGCATCACCATATCTTATCATCATTGTATAATTGGTGTAATTTATTGCCATTATGAGGTCAGCTGATTACGACATACAATCCTCCTAGTATAATTCGAAAATCGACTACATTCCTAGTGGATTGTTATTATTTTTCTCAAAATCGACAGTAAATTATCGCGAAGTCACCTTTCTATTCCTGTCTAAAGTTCAAGATTGCACACTTGAGCGCTTTCTTGTGTGTTAATCTGATGTGTTTCCTGTGACACTCATTCGCAGGATCAATCGTCTCACAGAGAAGAATGCACGGTTAAATGCGAAGCACAAGACGAAGAAGATAAGGAACAGAACAGTCCGGTATCTGTCCTCGAACCACCATTCGACGACGACGAAGATGGACACGAAGGCGAAGAAGAAAATGACACATTCGAGGAGACTAATGGCTACCATCTCGAAAGCAGCTATGCATTTGTACAAAGTAGGTAACCTTTTTTATTTTTTGAAAGCAAAGTTTCTCCTTCTACTACTATTTATGCATAGTGATTCACAAGCTTTGCTTCTCCACAAAAAGCCTCTTCATATGCATTGCTTGAAAGTATTTGGTTGTGTGGTCGTTTTCAATCCTTATAATTCGTTGTGCTTCTTGTCCTTTTCTTTCAATATCTATCATTGCCCACAACAGAAAATTTGGCTTAATATGATGCCTATATGGTATTAGATCATTGCATTGCTTATGAAACCTATTTGTGTCAATGCTCGGACAATGTTTACGTTCGTGTCTTGGCCCGTTAGGAAACCGATCGAGCACCACGATATTCAGGCATTGGTTTGATTGGATGTTCGGTACCTGATCCTACCGCCTTAGTTTACAGGTTATGAGTCAGTTGATAGATAGAATCCACTTTGTCCATTTCGGAACCGACTCATACATATTCTTGCCATGAGACGTTTAGAGCATTTGGTTCCGACCTCACTTAATGGTCCATAGTTATCGAGCTGAACTCAAACTAGGTTGGTATCGAGCTGGAGCCTTTACCAGCATTACTAGCAGGATGAGTTGTTTCCAACACTTCCAAGAGTTAAAATTCAACACTCACTTTTACACTTTTAGGTTGACGAAGGACCAAAACTTCAATGCCATTAGGCCACCCTCAACCCTTCACTGTACTGGCTAGCTATGATCTGATCGGATCAGTTGGTCCATGGAGTTTGCTCAGTTGATCTTGTCAGTGTTTTTTGTTTGTCAAAAATTTATTGTGGAACCCATTCAACCTATCTGAATTGGAGAATATATCCCATCCATATTCGATCCCAAATTCAGATAAAATGATAAAAGATTTACTTTAATCCAACTATGAATAAGATTATATACATCGCGTTCTTCTTATAGAACCTGTCTTTGTTGGAGCAGCTGAGTTTGTTATCATTGGATATTCCAATGTGGGTAAAGCGCAGTATGTTATTGTTGTGTGGAACCCATTGGGAGTAATCATCTTCTCTGTATCATCACCAGCATCATGATCTCGCTCCAGGATCAAACAGTGGAAGTATGATCTTGTGCTTGGGTTGGTGTCATTAACTCCAACACTCCACCTCAACACCAACCCTTCTCGATTTCATCCAAGTGCCTGACCATATTCCTTGAACTTCTTTTTCTTGACACCTTTAATGAAGTGGTGTGTTTTTCGATTCTTCGTACGGCATGGCTTCATTTGTAATTTCTCTCGTAATGCCCCTTCTATTTTATCTTTTGAAGTCTTCTTTGTGTCTTGTTCTATCGTGAGAGCAACATTCGCGAACTTTGTCTTTACTTTCTTAACTTTAGAGGATCTTCGTAGGTGCAATGTAGGTTCTTCAATTTGTATTTGTGTCGGTCGAGTCTTTTCTGATGGCTGCCTCTTTCTTGTTGTCTTTTCGTACACTCTTATTCTCCGAGGATCTTTGGGGCACTCTTGTGACTTTGACGAGTTAGCGTCATCCAAACCTTTATCATTGTACTCATTTGATTTCTCTTGCACCTTCCTCTCTGACTTGTTGTAGGAGCTCACATGCCCAGGTCTCATACTCCATAAATTCATGATCACGTTCTTTTGAGTCTTATCTACGTACGTTGGTTTAGTGGGCGTTACGTAGATTGATTCCAATCTATGGTCCTCTATTACTGGTGTTTTCAATACCTTTAATTTTTGATACATCTTTACACCTTGTGGTCCAAACACCACATAGTTCCACATGATGTGAGTTTGGGATACGGAGACAAAATTTCTCTTCTTACCTGTCTCATGATAGGCATTCTGCAACCGCACCTCCTTTTCTTTTCCATTAAGCTTGATAATCTTTTGCGGCGTCTTCTTATTCCTACCCATACGGTTAGAGAAGCCCGAATCAACGATCTGATCCTTATTAAAGCTTATCACTTCTGGGCTTAAGTGTGCTAAAAGGGCAACCTTCTCCGTGGTTGCGTTGGATGCATAGACATCACATTCTTTCTCACTCGCGGTATCATGGTGGGTGCGAGCCACCATGTTTCCTTCTACGTCCTTCTTCTTAAATCAGCAGTCTTGTGCTATGCGACCTTTCTCACCACAGTTATAACACGTAAAGTTTTCTTGTGCGTGTTTTTTTGTGACTGCTCTTCTTTATCTCGAGCTTGCTTTACTCCCCCTGAATGTGTACTTTTCTGTTGATGTCTCCTTACGTTACTTCTCTGTTTCTCACTAAAGAGTGCTTCCTTTTCACTCTTTATGGAAACATCCGTCATTTGTTTAGGCAGAGTTTCTTGATTAGTCAATGAACTCTCCAGATCCGAGATGGATGGTGGAGTAGACCAACCTTGCACCGTCGTTACGAAGGCATTGTATTATGGTCCGAGTCCATGGATGATGATCCTTCTCATCCTGGACTCACTAATCTTGGACTCTGGGTCTAACTGAGATATATCCACATCAATTTCTTATTTTAGTAAAGTATTGGTTGATAGACATACCTTCTTGCTTGGTAGACACCATCTCATTCTCCAAGAGTTGGAGTCTAGCATCATGTTTCTTCGAGAAGAGCGACTTGAATATGTCCCATACCTTCTTTGGAGTATTTGCCTCACGTATGTGCTCAATCAACTCTTTTTTAATGGTTGTCTTAAACACATATATAGTCTTCTCAGCTTTGATCTTCCACTTCCTATATGTATCGGCATTCTCTATGGAGGGTGATGTAATCTCATTACCACTCACAACCTCCCAAAGATCTTGTCCTTGCAAATAGGATTCTATGCATGTACTCCAATAACTGTAGTTGTTGTCATTGATTTTCTTAAGTCCATTTGAAAGATCCGTCATAACTTTGGGGTCTCGAATTAATCGGATCGACGATCTTTTCACCCACTAACAAACCTCGCTCTGATACCACTTGTTGAGTTTATGATGATGAGAAATTGACCAAAATAAGACACTTTATTGATATTGTGAAAACAATATAAAACTCACACCTTTAAACTTCTTGACTCAATGAAAACAGTACATACTTTGTTGACACAACTCACTCTTATACCTTGAAGACTCTTACTTGTCTTGGATAATCTTACAACAATGACATAATCCCTATTTATATTAATCATCTTCTCTAATGGACGGTGAGGATTACAACGATCTAACGGTGAGGAAAAACTCTTTAGAGTTCTCCAATAATCATCCTAGGAATCTTCTCATAGAACATTTTATAAAATATTCTAGAACCTACCCTTATAAAAATCTAGACAAAATATCAAAAGGTTAAGTTATGGATCTTGGGTTTGGACTTATAATTGATCTTGGATTTGGGGTTGATGTTGTTAACTCCAACAGTCCAGCAATGTGTTTATGGTGAAAAATCAAAGTTACCTTTGTCAACGGTGTCGTAAATTGTAACAGGGAGTTCGTACACGATCAACTACTTGAGTGTTGCTTCGAGCACGAAGTTCTAATTGTTTGAGGTTATGGTTCAATTCTTGATAGAGATGACAACTTTTATGCCCTTATATTGGCCGTTGCACAAGGCGCTTGGTTTGCGAGCTAAACGATACGTGTCTTGGGTCTATTCTGCATTAGGATAGCTTGTAGCCGCTGCTTCCCGCATTTTCAATATAAAAATGATGCGAAACAATTGCTAAGATATCATTTCCTGATTCATATTTCTTATATTATGGTTGAGTGAATCATAGTTTTAACTTTTTATGTGCTGATATACTTACGTTCTTATTGCCATATGCTCAACAAAGTTTCCTTTTTAACTTCACAGAAACAAAGAAGAAATTACTCCACAAGCTTCGTCGATTTGAGAAGCTAGCAGAACTGGACCTTGTCGAGCTTGAGAAAAGAATTCAAGAAGAAGAAGAGGAAGCGGACGAGGATGATTCCATTGAGTTGCAGGAAGAAGAAGATATATACGAGGAGGACAAAGATGAAGAAGATACCGAGGCTTCTCTCATCAAAGATGTATTATGCCAATTCGGATATCAAGGCCAAGAGCTGCCAGGCATAAAGATGCTGATCAGTCACCTGATCTATGAGGAGGAAGATGAGGAACGACGAAAACTTTCAGATAACAGTGTAGAAGCAACGATGAAAAGGGTATGCAAGAGGCTTGAATCATGGCGATGCGTCGAGACAAACACCATCGACATGATGATCAGAATGGATCTGGACAGAGAAACAGATGACTGGAAGAAGTTCCTGGAGCAGATGAACCAAGTGGCATTGGCAGCCGAGGCAGAGTTGTCAGTCACATTGTTAGTTGAAGTCCTGGAGGAACTCATTCGAAGTTGACTGTTTGATCCAATTTTGACTGCCTTTCAAAGAAGCATATAAGTTCTTGAAGCTAACACGACGCGCTACTCCGACCATCCGACAGATGTGAACTATAGAAGCAGTCTCTTTTTTTGGGGTTAGTGGCGGAGCCAGAAATTTCAGTCAGTCTCTTGTATTGACATTGAAAGTTTGTCAATTATTTTTTGGGTTTAAATCATGTAGAGTAACATTATTTAATTAAGACACTTTAAACTATAACAAAATAAAAAATCAATGAGCAAAACAAGACTTGTTGGCATAGGAGAATTTCAATTTCGAGAGTAAAAAGGTAGAATTAACTTTTTTTTTTGTAATAATTTAAGTAACTTATGTGAAAAGATCTTATGTAGAGAGCAATAATTTTAGATTAAAGAGTATAAATCATGACATAGAAGTTTGATGTAGAAACGAATGTAATGAATGTGGTAATGCTAGCAAACACAAATCAACATTTGAAATATCTAATGAACAAAATCTTTAAAAAAAAAAAAGACATACACAAAAATAAACCATCCATTTACGAACCAGTGAAGTGTAAACACACTAAACAAAAAAAAAAAAAAAAAAAAAACAGTGTTAGAGACTAAAAAAATTAGTAGCAAAATGGCTTTTTTAGTCACTAAAATGATATTAACGACTAATTGATGACTAAAAATGTTAGTCGTTAAAAGCTTCCTCGTTATTTAATTTTGACGACTAAAACAATTATTAGTTGCTAATTTTGTGACTAAAAAATAATTTAGTTGTTATATTCGTGACTATATTAATATTTAATCTCTAAAAATATTACGACTAATTTTTTAATTTAGTAGCAAATTTTACGACTAAATTTAAGATTTTGGTCGCAAAACTAACTACTAAAACTGACATAGTCGTTATTTTGGACCTCAGTGACAATTGAATCCCTATGAATACGTTCGGCTTTAAAATTTTTTATAATTTTTGTGGTTTACGAAAATACCGACTAATTGCGTATGTTACTCGTTATTTTTGCTACTAAACACAATATTTAATCGCTTTTTTTTGCTACTAAACATATGTTAATCGCTAAATTTAAAATCCACATTTTTATCTTTCATTAAGATAACAAAATTTACTAGTCATAAGAAATTTAATCGTAAAAACGACGATTAAAACACTCTTTTAGTAGCCAAATTTGCTACCAAAAAAATATTTAGTCATAGAAATGGCTATTAAATATATTTAGTTGTTTATTTTGCGACTAAGAGTAATCATAGTCGTCAATTTTGCTACTAGAAATATTTTTAGTCGCTATTTTTATTAGTAAAGTTGATTTTAATCACAATGATGATTAAGCTCTTATAGTCGCAATAATAGCGATTAAACTCATGTGATCACAAAATTTACGATAATTTTTAATTTTAGCCACTAATTTTACAACTAAAATATTTTTTTGAATCGTAAATTCGTCTTGTTTGTCTAGTGACATTTACTTACCAAGCTATCTTAATACCAGACCACTACCCTAGAATGACAACTGAAATTCTTGCATTATATTTTCTACCTACTGTTTATTTTTCTGGGACCCAGTGGGGGCGGTGCACCCCCCTGGGGAATCTGTAGGTCCGTCACTAAATGCATATAGCTGAATACTCCTTTTCGTGATAGAAATCAACATATCTCTCCGGCTTGCTTCTCGTTCAGTGTCTCTCTTCAGCTCGCTTCTTGTTCATCTATCGTGCTGTGCATATGGACGAATTCAACAACCTCGGCCATATACTCAACCAGGAAGACGCCAATCCCCGTCACTATAAAGATTGCATGTCGATTCTTTCCCCTCCTTTTCATTTACATCGCTCGAGCCCGTACCTTCCTGACTTCCAAATGTTGGAAGAAAAACTACGAAAAAGACAATATAACACAGCAGAACAGTTCAACATTGAAGCCGATCAATTGCGTAATGGAAAACAACATGAACCGATTAACCAACAGTAACATCAGACGAGCACAAGAGCAACAATATTGGAATGCAAAAAACTTCGGGTCGTTGTCTCATCCTCATATTTCAAATCCGGTCGTCCCTCACTTGACTCAGCAGAACTAACAATTTCAATACCATGACCCTAATGCTGTTTATCACATGAATAACATTGACAGATATATTGGCGAGAGATATTGTATATTTGCCACCAGTATGGCAAACACATAATACAAGTGTTGTCGAAGATGCAATTAGATCCGCCAATAATCCAAACACGGATCTTGCCAATGGAACAAGAGGCGGTAATTCAGCGAAGAGCAGAATCTCGAGGCCAGATAATCTTACGGTCATACTAATTGATATCAGAAGAAGATTGGGTCACAGGTTCAAAGCAGGTGAACAGCAAATGCTTCTTGGAAGACATCTCCAGGTACCAATCACTAGCCGTTTTTTGACTTATGATGAAAAATACTCGGTTATTATTGTTGTTGTTCAATAAACTCCACAATGTGTTATTATGAAGCAAGAAAAATTTCATAAGAAGATAGCTAGAGTTTCTTTTTAGATTTTTTGAATTATTTTGCAGCTCTCCATAGGTCGACCGTTGTAATAAGTGAAACTTTAAAACTTAAGAATCTGAAATTTGAAACAGAATCATATCCACCTATAACTAATGAATGATCCAAACTTTTCTTGAATAGAAATCTCTATTTATCAGAAATATACCCCTATAGAAGTATTGCACGGCTCATTGGCGGAGTCAGAAATTTCAGTCAGCGCGGACAATCTTGTAAAGACATTTAAAGTTTATCAATTATTTTAACATCACACAATATAGTGTAAACGATTCGAGTAAGCGTCATTTTGGTGGGTTCAATTCAAAACCTTAAATGACGATATGCTGACTCAGTCATTCTTTAAAATAAAAATAAAAAGTGCACCAATAACAACACAAAGCAGTAACAAATTATAGAGACTTGTAGAGAAACCAAAATGACTTGAAAGGTGAACGATCACCTAGACCGATTCCTACCTTTCCCAAAACAACCATCTGCACAGAAGACATCACAGAATAGCCAGGACTGAGAAATTGCGATAAGAAAACATAGGCAAGACGTTTTGTAGAAACCCAATCCGAAAACAAGGAACAAAACAAGTTGTACATCAATCACAAAACAAACCCAACCCAAAACTCGAAACCCAAATTCACATCGAAACCCAAATCTCAAACCTCGACTCTGAAATCCGACCACATGTTTACATTCGGTCGCTACATATTTTTCTCGATGATTTAGCGACTTTTTGGTCACGGTTGCAAATTGCACAGTTTTAGTAGTGCAGTATGTAGTTTTTTTAGGAGTATATTATATAGATTTGAGATCTCTACCTCAAGAAACATACTAAAAGAGCTGCGAAATGGATGATAAATTTGATCGTTTGTTGTTTGAGCGTTTGAAGGTAATTCAAAAGATAATATATGCAAAAGATAGAATTATGAATTGAGAAGCATAAAGATAACCATTAAAATAAGTACTAATCTCTCTAGATGAACTAATTCATCTAAAGATAGATCCTTATGTATCATATCATGTGCAGTATTCTTTTTCGACTAAGTCTATATAAGAAAACCTCTCATAATTACTTAATCCGTTAACTTTCTCCTTGATTTTTCACCTCTCAAGAAAGTACTCAAAACTCACCATGGCCAACCAGAACCACCTTCGGAGTAATCCCAACTCCGCCCCCAAGGACGATCTCCCCTTCGGCATCATCAACCCTGAAACCAACAGCGGCGCACCTGAAGAATCCTTTTCACCCTCCGTTTTGTTCTTCGATAGCCCTTCCACGAGCTACAACGATCAGTTTGGTGATCCTCAGCCTCTCAGCTCGGTGCAGTACCATAACCAGCATGATCATGATATTCTCCCTAATGGGGAGCGTAACATCGTCGGCACACCCATTCGTACTGCTGCTGGTGGAAACAATGATGGTTACATATGGAATAACGGCTGCTACAAAGTCAACCAAACTGGTATGACACCCACAGGAACTGTTGGTCCATCCAACACCAATGTTCGAAATTTCGAGTATTGTTCTACTAGTGGAAGTGGCGGTTTTCAGGGATTCGAGTGTAACGGAGGAGGTGGGATTATTGAGGGGCATAACATGACCCATGTAACCCCTCAGATTCCTGGTAGCGGAGACTACAGTGGGAACGGCGGGAATCCCAGGGAACAAAGAATTGTTAGCAGACCCCTTCGAATTGGTCGTGGTGGAAACACTAACGGGAACGGTGGGAATCCCAGGGAAAATAGCATTATCAGCAGACCCCTTCAGATAGGCGATGATGGAAACAATAACGGGAACGGTGGGGATAACGGCTTCTACAGTAGCAACCAAACTGGTATGATTCACTCAGGAACTGCTGGTCCGTCCTACCCAAATGTTGGAAATTTCGAGTTTGATTCTAGTAGTGGAATGTTCGAGTCTGGTTCTACTGCTGGAAGTGGCCTTTTCCAGGAATTCGAGGGTAATGGAGGAAGTGGCTCCTCCTGTAGTCGCGGTAGTTGGCAAACTGATGCTGTCGAAGCCCTCCTACAGATCATATTACATATCGACCCCTACTTGGAAGTGAATGCTCAAAGAATGGACGCATGGGAAAACGTCTCCAGGTAACAATCGTATTCTTATATTCCATGCATAACTCATGTTTTCTACGCTACAGATACCTCTAAATAGATTATCGGAACTAGATTGCTTATCTAGTTCGTTTGGTTGTTTAGGATCGTTTTAAATTATGTTTCTGAATTCGGAAGGATTTAACATCAATTTATTTGGTTCATGTATAGCCGTTTGAAACATTACAGCCAAAATTACCAAAAAAGTGCGAAGAAATGCAAGGAGAAGTATGACAACCTCGTGAAGTACTATAACGGTTTAAAGCCTGATCCGAGAAACAGATACAAGTACCGAAATCAGCTCCAAGCCATCGAGCAGAGGCGGCAACAAGCCAAAACAAGCCAGCCTCCGCAGGCAAATCATGTTAATGGCCCATCGGCTGCTCTTGTCAATGGTTTGTCGAGTGCTCCTGTTACTGATAGTACATCCATCGCAGGCATGGTTTATCCCCAGGCAAACGAGGTTCAGGCAAAAGTTGAGCAATGGCAAAGGGATGTTGAAGCACGATTGGCAGCAATGGAGGCCTCTAAGGCCGTTATGGAAGCAAGTATTGCTGCCCTCGAGGAGAGAATAGGCACACGTCCTCCCAGTGTTGGGAATGCTTCTGCCTCCTCGTCCTCGGAAGACCAGCGAGAAGAGAATGCCGAACATGATGTGCAAGGTGCCAATGATACCGATATCCAATGAAATAGGATGCATGACAACCATGCATCTAGACTTAGCTCATCTTCTTCCAGGAGACAACGTTATGCCATTCAGTATAATGTCTTAGATTCAATGTAAAGCACATCGAATCAGGTTGACATAATTATAATTAGAGTATGCAACAATGTAATGTGTAAAAACATTATTATTAGCTCGGAATGTTCATAGCAATTTTTCTTGAATACCATATTCAAGACGCTGTTTTACTTATCATTAAATTTGATTGTGTTTTTTTTTCCCCCTTCCTGTTGCTGTCCATATGTTTGATTTGTGGTTTTTCTCCTTTCCGTTGCTGTCGATATGTTAGCTTGATTTAGTGTTTGTTTCTCCTTTCCGTCAGTATATTTTTCAATTTCACTAATTTGAACAAAGATTCCAGAAAGCCTTTGCAATGCTTGCATGTAGTTTCTATCCAATTCATCCAGGTAAGACTCAATCAAACAAGTAAATAACTACTTATAAAAAAAAAAAAAAAACAAGTAAATAACTACTTTATGCAGAGTCGAAATCAGACATATTAAGGTATAAACTCTTTATCCAGGTGAAACTCAATCAAACAAGTAAACAACTACTGGGTATAACTCTTACGCTTCATAGTTGATTTAGATAATACATACCTGAACCTAGGTTTCGAATCCATTATCCGCTCCTCTTCATCCTCCGACCAAAATAGGATGACTCCAGTGAGATGTCGAAGAGCTCCATAGGCAATAAAGAGTAGCTCAATAGAGGTTCCTTGTTATTAGCCTCAACAACTCAAGTCTCAACATTGCTCGAAGGTTGGCTCTCCCCAGTGGTTGCGGTTGACTCATTCACGTCGATGATATCCTTGCAGGGGCACCAATATAAGCAGTGTATGCAATAAGCTCATCTGCAGTGAGATGGATTCATTAACAACCTTTTTCAGTCTTCAAAAATATACCAACTGAGATGAGTCTATATATAAGAAGCCAAATCCATGCACCCAATATTAACACAGCCGAATAGTCCTCGGGGACAAATCATTGGAATGTCATCGATTCGGTCTTCTTTCCCCTGATAGTGTCATTTCAGCATACAACCGTATAGCTAAGATGTGTTCCAAGTAACCTAGAAATGCACACAACCCGCACTGCGACTCGTGGGTTTATATCTTGTCTTGCTTTCCATGTAGCAGGACCAACTATAGTTAACTCGGCAACATATTTCAAATACAGGTAAAGCGGTAAACCTCCTTGTTTTTGCCTTGATTTTATTTCTTTGATTTTAAATCCGTATAAACTATTAAATGATTATCATCAACATTGGGCTTTGTTGGGAGGAAAAGTCTGTTTGAGTCGTCTTTGATCGAGTCTAGTAAGTCTGTAGGGTGAAGGCAGCAAGCAGGCTCAAGTTGCATGGCTACTAAATGTTGATATGTTGGTCGATGTGGATGGACCACTGATTGATTGATGAAATAATGTTCAATGGATACAGGAAAACAAACCAGCCAAAACAAACCAGCCTCCGCAGGCAAATCATGTTAATGGCCCATCGGATGCTCTTGTTAATGGTTCGTCGAGTGCACCTGTTACTGATAGTACATCCATCACAGGCATCGTTTATCCCACGGCAAATGAGGTTCAGGCAACAGTAGATCAATGGCAAAGGGACGTTAAAGCACGATTGGCAGCAATGGAGGCCTCTAAGGCCGTTATGGAAGCAAGTATTGCTGCCCTCGAGGAGAGAATAGGCACACGTCCTCCCAGTGTTGGGAATGCTTCTGCCTCCTCGTCCTCGGAAGACCAGCGAGAAGAGAATGCCGAACATGATGTGCAAGGTGCCAATGATACCGATATCCAATGAAATAGGATGCATGACAACCATGCATCTAGACTTAGCTCATCTTCTTCCAGGAGACAACGTTATGCCATTCAGTATAATGTCTTAGATTCAATGTAAAGCACATCGAATCAGGTTGACATAATTATAATTAGAGTATGCAACCATGTAACGTTTAAAAACATTATTATTAGCTAGGAATGTTCTTCGAGATTTTTCTTGAATACCATATTCAAGATGCTGTTATACTTATTATTACATTTGATTGTGTTTTTTCCCTCTTCCTGTTGCTGTCCATATGTTTGATTTGTGTTTTTTCTCCTTTCCGTTGCTGTCGATATGTTAGTTTGATTTAGTGTTTTTTTCTCCTTTCCGTCAGTATATTTTTCAATTTCACTAATTTCAACAAAGATTCCGGAAAGCCTTTTCAATGCTTGCATATACTTTCTATCCAATTCATCCAGGTAAAACTCAATCAAACAAGTAAATAACTACTTTATGCAGAGTCGAAATCAGACATATCAAGGTATAAACTCTTTATCCAGGTGAAACTCAATCAAACAAGTAAACAATTACTGGGTATAACTCTTACGCTTCATAGTTGATTTAGATAATACATACCTGAACCTAGGTTTCGAATCCATTATCCGCTCCTCTTCATCCTCCGACCAGAATAGAATGACTCCAGTGAGACGTGGAAGAGCTCCATAGGCAATAAAGAGTAGCTCAATAGAGGTTCCTCGTTGTTAGCCTCAACAACTCAAGTCTCAAAATTGATGCTCAAAGGTCGACTCTCCCCAGTGGTTGCGGTTGACTCATTCACATCGATGATACCCTTGCAGGGACACCAATTATAAGCAGTGTATGCAATAAGCTCGTCTGCAGCAAGATGGATTCATTAACAACCTTTTTCAGTCTTCAAAAATATACCAACTGAGATGAGTCTATATATAAGAAGCCAAATCCATGCACCCAATATTAACACAGTCGAATAAGTCCACCAATACCTTTCCATTATGTTGATGTTGTCTTGAGTATCCAGAACTTTAAAGAGCATCAGGCGCGCAAATGATCAGCACAAAACGGATTTGGTCTAGTTGCGGACGAGACGTAGCTGGGTCACGGGCACGACAGCCGTAAGAGGTGTTTTATGTTCTGTTTTATTTACGGACCCTATAAAAAACTTGTTTTAGGAGATATTGTATATAAGATCAAAGGAGAATTCTTCTTATTAAGATTTAATAAAATTCAAGTTACGATGGTTGGTAAAAAGAGAACTCATGATATTGTTTTAATTTTCACTATTTTATTATTCTGCGCATTGCGCAGGTTATTTATGATCACTTTATAATTAATTAAGATTTATTTTTGAAAAAGAAATTTATAAATTTAAAGTTTCTGATAGATAATAGAAGTTTTTTTATATTTTGTTTTTGAAATTTTATTGATAATAGGAGATTCTTTGTACCTTTTGTTTTCATTGTAATAAGGAATGTTTTATTCTTTTTTGTATATGTAACGCCACGATAATTTATTGAATATTGTTATGTGACGTCACTGCCGCTACAGATCAAAATCCATAGCAAGGCAAGTTTATGATAGGGTTTACAGTACAGAACACTAGAAAGGCAGTTATTACAGTCATCCATAAC
>JAOVYX010004693.1:0-10039 GCA_035668315.1 Drosera spatulata
AGTGCAGGATTAAGTATAGGACCGATGCACATTCCGTGAGCAAGGAATTGCTGTCAACATTAAGAGGGATCCAGAACAGCTCTGTCGAGGACAAGAAGGGATGGATAGTCGAAGTTTCCTGAGCTTTCGAACTATCCCTCTGACTGTCAAATGCAGGTTTTGTATAGTTCGTTTTACGAATTCAGTCGTCATGCAAAGTTTCTTGTAACTTACTGTTCAATCATGCAAATATTATGATTCACTTGCGTGCTTTCATGTGTAGTGTGTACTCATTCCGTTTCCTCTTCTGCATACTTGTTGACGATACATATACCATATCTTTGCATATTATCATGCTGCTAAATGTCCAAGGGTCAAAATTTTACAAGAAAAAATTGCCTAAGGTAGGCGGCGACCAGTACTATTCTATGAACGTAAATAAATAAACCTAGTTTACGAGGTAGGAAAAAGAACGGATATTCATATATTTTTTAGATTTTTTACGATATTCAGATATTTTTTAATCTCCGAGCTCGTTTTTATAAATAAGCAGGTGCATTAATCTTTTGGGTTGGGGTAAGGAGAGAGAAACTTGTGATGTGAGACTCCTAAGGGTTTGTGAGAGAGCGTTATATTTTTGTTCATGTGGGTTTTATTAATTTCCACATAAATTCACTCGTCGTCTTTGTTTATTTCTCGTTTGATTGCTCTTGATGCTTGATTTGTTTGCTTTCGTGATCGTTTTAGAAACCTTAATCTTGACCTTAATTTTGCCCCTCGAATTGTTGGACTCTTTAGATGGTTGGTCCTTGATAACTGGTGGCCTTAGTTTTAGTTTTCTACCGAGGTTCTATTTTCAGCTGATGCCACAAAAATACGCGGAATCATCTTTGCTGTTGTCAAAAAAATCTGTTATCAGCCCATCTGATCAAAAAGATAGAAAAAAGCAGGGAAGAACCTCAAAGTCTCTTCCAAATCCTGAAAGAAACATCAACATCCATTAACAATCTCTAGGGATTTGTCTCTTGTTTGATTCCATGGCCGTGTCGAAATGGTTAAGCTTCACGTCCTCGAGGGACTGGTTATATCGGTTAACCTTTGCCCATGCTGGCCTACGGTTGGTCACCTCCGACCTTGGCGACAGCACGGTCACGCATTGTTGGGCTCCTAAGGCGCCGAAACAATCCAAGCCTAACCTGATCCTACTCCATGGATTCGGCGCCAATGCCATGTGGCAGTACGCTGAGGCATTAGGTCACTTCACGCCCCGGTTTAATGTCTACGTGCCGGACCTGTTATTCTTTGGAGGGTCCTACACGGGGAGGCCAGAGAGGACGGAGGTATTTCAGGCACGTTGTCTCATGAAGCTCATGAACATACATGGAGTCGGGAAGATGAGTCTTGTTGGGATCAGCTATGGCGGGTTTGTGGGGTATAGTATGGCGGCTCAGTTTCCTGAGGCGGTGGAGAAGGCGGTATTATGTTGCACCGGGGTGTGCCTCGAGGAGAGGGACATGGCAGAACGGTTGTTTAGAGTGACAGACTTGGAGGAGGCTGAGAGGATCTTGTTGCCGCAGACACCTGATAAGTTGAGGGAGCTGATGAGGTTCTCGTTTGTTAGGCCAGCCAAGGTTTAGCCCGGTTGGATTCTTTCGGATTTCATCAACGTAAGCCTTTGTTGTGTTTCTTGTTTGTTTTGATTGTCACCTTGATGTGTAGCTCCTCTGGTTATGTGATTGAAATTGATTGTGCAGGTGATGTGCACGCAATATGTTGAGGAGAAGAGAGAGCTTATTGAAGCCGTGCTTAAAGATCGTAAATTGTCAGAACTTCCCAAAATCACCCAGGTTTTTGCCTATGTTACCCTTTGTTTTGATTGAAAAGTTATCATACTATTCATAGGGATTAAAATATATGTTTCTTATCTTGAGCGGCCAACGCTTATACTATGGGGAGAGCAAGATCAGATCTTTCCACTTGAGTTAGGTTATCGACTGAAAAGGTACATTTTCTCATAAACCTCTTGCCGAATATTTATCATAAACCTTTTTTAAATCCTCAGACCGATCAAAATCTTTCTTCTTTTCATTAGAGCTGTTAACCAACAACCAGTAATTTGAGTGGGCTACGTGATAATTATTTGTCATATTCATTGGCAAAAAATAGATGCTTAGTTACAGGCGTTGTGCGTACTTTTGCAAAACCGAGATGATGGAAGACAAAAAATCTGTTGCTGATGAAGTCATCTATCAAACAGAACATTTGATAAGTCGACCTGCTCAGCGACGGATCCTTTCGAGTCCCTCATGATTGTTCATAATTTTCTTCCGGAGAAATTATTGTCCTGAATTTGCTGCAAACTTGATTGATTTGTGTTGTCGTAAATAAGCAAGTTTTGATAGAAACATTGGTGATTAGAGAATGGTATAGGAACAGGTATAACCAACCGCAAACTTTGTTGATGCCAACTAAATCCGTACTAGGAATCTCATTTGGTTGCCAACTGATGACAATGTCGGAAAAGTTCCAATGATACATCTTGTATCCTAACGTATGTTTTCTTTCTTGAACAGCCATCTTGGGAAGAACGCTGAGATCGCTATAATCAGGAATGCGGGGCACGCGGTGAACATAGAGAAATCGAAAGAGTTCATCATGCACCTGAAGTCTTTCCTTCTTGCTGATCACCCATCGTATTGGCATCCTATCCGTGCTTTACTTGGTGATCGTTTGGTTCAAAGGGAATGATGATGATGAGTCGCTCTTTACTTCCCTTGTTTCATTCGCTGTATTGCTTGTGTCATTTCTTTTTTCTCCCTTGTGTTGGGATAGACAGGGATAGACAAAACTAACAAAGAACAAATCAATAGAAAAAAGTTTCTGCTCTGTGAATTTTTGTCGGAGTTTCCAAGGTTTTTAATGGCTGGTTGCTTCCATTTTTATTTTTTTAATTTTTTTTTTCATTGAGGTCGCATTATCAATACGTTAGAAAAAGTTGCTAGGTACATGTAAAACATGACACTTATTAGGCTTCATACTCGATATGTGGGAGAAAGTTGCAGATGGAGTGATGTTCCTTGAAAATGACGTATTGGCCGATCGTTGGCTAAACACCGTCATTAGCATCGACCTAGATACCGATATCGGGTGGCATCAAGAAGAATTCTGAGAATCTCAGTTCCACTTCTTTTGCTTTGTTCAACAAAAATCTGATCACTTCTCATAGTGTCTAATGGAGCAGGAAATCCCAGGTTAAAGCGCTAGCATAAATCTGACGCTTGAGAAATAGAAGAATTCGCTTATCAGCGGTTCTGGGAACTTGGTTACAACATGACATGGATGATAATCCGAGTACACAAGCCTGTAAAAAGGAACATCTACATGCATGGATATTTTGTTCCAAGCACACATATCTGTCTGATGATCACGATAAAGGTAAAAACATCTACATATGCAAGTCTTCGCTACTCACTGAGGTACTCCGCTCTGATGTCTTCACTAGCTTCTTCGCTTTTTGTCTTGGGATTTGCAAACAGACACCTAGTGATCAGAACAGCATATACAGAATGTGGATGACAGTCCAATAGTTTCACCAGGACATTGGTACAAGACGTTTGCCCGTTGCGCAATGTAGATGGTGAGTACATTGAACTGATGCTGAGGAAGACGCCTCACCATCCAACCCAGAAAAAGCTATCCACAAGCTGACTTGAACAGGTAGACGAATTCAGGAAAACTGCACAGAGGAAACCCCGGACTGTGCTCTGATACTGTTAGGTGAAGGCCAAGAATAGTTTTACGTGCTTGACAATTCAATCTTTGGGATGAAACAGTCCTCTATCACAGCGAAGAATTTCTTGCATTCTGCAAAATGACACAGCAAAACCATCAATCCACAATCCCAACGCTCTTAATCAGCAAAGTAAGAGAGACCCAAAATCGTAGACCACACAGGAGGCCTTCTTGGCCTTTTTGCTCATATGAAAGGCTCCTGCAAACTTAAGTGGTGAGTCTGGCAATGGTTACACACAGCTCAACTAGAGTTTTACCAGATGATAAAATGGAAAGAATTTAAGCGAATCATACCTAAGCATAGTGTAGAGTCTGTCTTGATAAATGTTAATCTGGGAACAATCTCTTTGTTATCAGCAACAAGAATATGACCGCGTACATCTCATCCTCCCAGAAGCCATGTCCTGATGCAAACATATGGGTGATAGATGTGGATATCTTAGCACAACATAAAGAAAGCGAGAAGAGAGGCTTCCTTGGTAGATCATTGATCCCATCACTACTGGCTGAATAGTTATCCGCATCTAGAGAAACTGCAAGTTGACAATGGAGAGGAAGGCGTAGTTTCCACTGACAACAAAGACTTTGGGGCCCTGGCATGGAGCAACCTACATGTCTGAAAGAGACACCAGGGCCATTTGTAGAAGAGGTTTGCTCATGGTGCAACATAGATGGCGATCTTCATTGAGCCGGTGGTGAGGAAGTGTCATCACCATTCAACTCATGAAAGATGAGTTCATCCACTAGCTCACTTGATCAGGTGGATCAGTATATGAAAGATGTGCAGCGGATATATGTCTGGCCTCCACAGTCGAAGCTGTTAGGTGAAAGCCAAGAACAGTGTTGCACCCTTTAACAATCCCCTTCTACTGCAGAGACATCCTCTGCTTTTCTGCAAAGCCAATACAAAAACAATTAACTCTTAATACCAAGACTATACAACAAGCACGGTGAACAAAATCTTTTACTACACAATGCAGGGTCTGCCGAATGTATAAGACAAACTTGTTCATCCAGGCATATCTTAAGAGACCACAGTAAGTCATACAGCAAGACAAGGAGGCCATATGTGGAATCATCGGTAAACCAAAAGTCCCCTTCGGCATTAGTTATGGATTATAAACTCTAGTATGGATCAATGTTCCGAGTCTAGCTTAATTCAATAACTAAGGAATCTATATACTAGAGTTACTGATATGCTAAAAAAGGCTTTTATAAGAAAAATAAAAAAATAAAAATGTATATGCGAGAAAGGGAAAAGAAAATTTAAAAGTTGCATCAAAGGAAATAATATAAAAGTAGAGCAAGAGTGACTTGGTAGATCATTGATCCAATGAGCCTTCATTCCTGAACCTTCATCTTCCTTCGAATCCTCCTCGGTTTCCATTGATACTCTACTTTAGAACCAAGGAGCTTGTGATGATAACCGCGACATGACAGTCCATATATATACCCGCTTATCCTGCATAAAAAAACCAGGATTCCGATGTGGGAAAACAAACCATTAAAAACAACCCTCTTTTGCACAAATTACTACATCATTTTCGATGTGGGAAAATAGATTTTGAACATGACATCACCATAACCAGTAAAATTGTTCAACTGAACCCTGCAGGCAGTCATACTCAATCATTGACATCACATTTGTTACTTCCTTTGAATACACATCAGACATGAGAAACTTCGTACATTTGTCATGATCGTGGTCAGAGAAAAGAGGATTTGCAATCCTTTGACACCCACCAAGAAACACAAGAATCAAGTCAACCATGTTTTAATGTTTTCAGCAAAAAATACGAAGATAGAGGAGTCACAGACAAGGACATAGAATCATGTTCAACTGCTTCGTCCAATGATGTACAAGGTGAGCCTAACTCGTTGATTAGACACTCAAACCAAGCTTGTCTTGGTGATTACATATGACTCTTGGCAGAGACAGACTTCCGATCTAGTTCCAATTTGATGCATACAAGGAAAAAGACCTACCACTTCCATACCATACGATTGAGATATAGCATGGAGAGGCCTCATTTTGAACCAATCATCAGTAATTATCCAAAGAACACTAGATTTTGGCACAATTAAGTTTCCCAAAGTTGTTCATTCTCTATCAACCCAAACACTATGTCATCGATTCCAGCAACTTCGCAATCACAAAGCCGCAAAATGCGGTGCACCAAACAAACATGTTGACAGAATAACACTTGATATTCTCGACTAGTACTAAAGTATCTTCTTTTATCTTTACTGCAATGACAATATCATGTTTGTCTAATCGCTCAAATAAATCAAATTTGCACAAGGATTAGTACTCAAAATCTTCTTCTTCTTTTTTTTCTGAGGAACAAATCACCAAAGTTTAGCGCTTGAGCTAGAACAGGTAAATGTCAATTGGTTAAATGCTTAATGCACAAATTTTCTCTCACATACATAAGATTACAGTGAACATACTCACTAGTAAATGAGTTCTCATATTTGGCATTGATACACTGTAGTTATTGTTGGGGCTATTGCCAAGTAAGAAAGCATAAATAATTTACCTATTAAGAAGAAAATAATTCATCCACAGATTCATAATCAGGGATCGAGCAAAAAAAATTCAGGAGTCAGGCATGCTCAAGTACCATACACATCCCATGGACCTGCTTTTCCCTGTTTCTTTACAGCCCAAGGTGCTATATTGAGAATGTAGGTGTTGCAGCAGTTGCATTCTTTCCTCACCTGAATTCATGAAATCACAACAATCTTAGACCTGTAGTAGAGTAAGGAATCATGAATGGCATGATCTAATCAGCAGTAACTTCCCATCGGAGGATAACATATAGCAAAAAGATCGTTCACTCGCAAGTTACAAGAGAAGTTATAGTCTCAGTTCTAGCCATCATTTTTACCCACATCGGCGAAAAAGAATGAAAGTTAAAATATCTAAAGTATTTAAGTTTCCCGTTGCGTTGGATTTCATCACTACTCTCTCCTTCTATAGCCATGGGCCAAAAAGAAGATGATGGTGAAGGAGATCAAAAACTTGAGCGGCCAAAACGGGCTTACGATTGGATCAATCTGTAAGTACATCTAAAACTCATTTATTTCATAGATTATTTTCCTTTCTTTATTCTTGCTCTGCTTTTCTTTTTCATTCTTTCTTCCTTTTGTTCTTTTTTTAATCCTTATTCATTTATATTTTTTGAATTTATGTATTTATTTGCATTAGTCCTTGCCTTATAGACGATTTCCAATCAGTGATTTCAACTCCCCCCTCCCCCCTACCAATATTTGACCATTATTGCTTGTCATCCCGTGGTTCATCAGTGTGATCTTTCAACAAAGGAAAAGATTTTGTGCATTAGCGATAATCTTGTGTATAAACTAGAGTGCAATCTAGTGCTCTTGTTATGCAGTTGGGAAAGATTTGGCATACATGATGCTTGATTTGATCTTGATTGTAGGTACGCTAAATGCTTCGGTTGGAGGCAAAGTTCAACAAATTGAGAGATTACTAGGTGAAAAGGCATACCCAGTTCCTGGTAAAAGGAAAGACTATGACTAAGTCATGGTTTTTCCTACAACGGAACCTGGAATGTCCTTTTCCCAATATGCAGCAGATCCATTTGACTAGCTATGTTCTCTATCACTATGCCAATACGATTATGATAATTTCTGCATGGCAAGGAGAACCATATTATGACTATGCCTTTGCTTATCAACTCTATCCTAGACAAGCAAGAACAGCTTCAGAATGAGGAGAAAGGTGCGATTAAAGAATCAGAGCATCGCCAAGAAGCCACAGCAATATGCACAACCCGGCAACCAAATCAAAGTTTTGCCAATGTTGATTAATCTGCCCAAGTCTTATCTTGTAATCGCTTGTCTTACACCAAGTTGTCTACTCGGTGTAGTTCTCTCCTATGCTGATGAACAAACTCTACCAAAAGTTTCAACTAGTAATTAAAGTTATTGTTTGTATCATTATGTAAAGAGCATTTAATTATGCATCACAAGTAACCATGTATTCCAATGTCGTATCCTACGGTTGGTTTTACCAAAGTGCACAGGAAACATGATTGAATTAACATACATGACTCTGAGATTCATGTTTACTGTACTCATCTCATTCCATTTGCTTTACTAATCATCCCATTAGGGTTTCTTACAGCTCCTTTCGTTGAAGCGAACACTAGTCAAATTTCATCTTCTTCATTATCTAAAGTTCGCGATTTTGATCAAATACAACCACCCTAGCAAAGATTTAAATAGACATAGAAAGATCGAAAGCTGGAAACAGAGAACTGATGCGATGAACTCGAACCTGAAATCAGATTCAACAGCAAATCATCCAATCCGCAATGAAGAGAATACGAAAGCTTGGAAGCCTGAGCGTGCGCCGCCGATACCGGCAGCCACCACGGCCGCCGTGGTCACCACCGTAGTGCGTCTGAGAAGGAAACTTGCTGTTTGTGTGAAAAAGGGATGCTTTTTTGGATTAGTTGATGTCATCAAATTATTACCTGGACTAAGCTGTTAACCAATTTGATCCAATTAAACTTCAACATTTTTTTTAATTTTCAACCTTCTCAATTTTAAAATTATATGTGAAAAATCAAGATTTTTTCAAAATTTAAAAAATTAAATGATTATTTTTATAATTCAATGGATAAAATATAATCAGATGATAGTTGAAAGGATTAAATTCTATTTTCTTTTTCAAATAATATCTTCCTCTGATGTTTTTTTAAGATGTCTTCTAATAATAATATGTTCTTATCATGTCTACACATCAAACGAAACATAAACATATTATATTAAAATTATACTCTAACAAGTCCGAGATATAATATTAATGTGCAAATTTTCTAAGCAGCATTCTACCCTAAGTAATCTCTATGATTGGAGATCCTAAGAAATCCTTCCTTGGAAGGGTCATGATCCCGTAGATCGGGATGTGGTTGTCAGTACATTTTAAAATCAACACTCCTAACACACTGTATCATGAAACCCGAATCACATGACTTGGTATTGACAAGTTTTGGCTTGAAAGAATTAACAATCAGTCATATAAAAGATTTTTGGAACTTATTCAATAATAGGTGATATAAAAGAATTTTTTTTATCAATCAATGGTCATGTATAAATTTGACATCTTTTAATTTAAGAAGCAGAATATTTTATCGATCAATTACATCATAATTATTGCAATAGCTAAAACCGATAATATCGTCGGAGTCAACAGTACGTTGGCCGTCCAAATCGATAGTACGTTGGCCGTCCAAGTCGATAGTACGTTGGCCGTCCAAGTCGATAGTACATTGGCCGTCCAAGTCGATATTACGTCGTCGGGATGGATATTACGTCACCGTAGCGTACAATATGTCCCCTTCCGTCTACAGTGTGTCCCGACAATACGTCCTCTTAAAATCATCTGGTTCCATCGTCATATTTTAGATTGTCTCGCTCAATCATTACCATCCATCGTCACCTACCAATGCTCTCAACATAACAGTACTACTGCTCATTGTATATATCACCAATCGTACGCTCAGTCATTCCATTATCACTGTCGCATTGTTATGAACAGTACGTACAAGATCCAATAACAATAATTATGTCGTCGTCACCTATCATCGTCCCCGATATAACAATACATATGCACACTGTATACATCGTAAACAGTACGTCAAGCCTTGTTATCGTCTACATCTCTACTAAACCTTTGTCGCATGTACTATTATGGAGTAACAGTAGCCATAAAATCAAACCAATTGTTGTAACTCGTAACGCACAATTCATTTCGTTTTCAAAACACCCTCTCTCAATCGATCCCAAATCCGACTGACTCATCTCCCCCAATTGATCCCTAATGTCGGCTGAGGCCAGGGAGAACAGGTTACGTGTATCCAATGAATATCAAGATTTTGAAAATCACGATCCCAATGATTTATTCCAAACAAGATTACAGTGCATATGAAACAAGATTACAGTGCATATAAAATTCAAATATAATATAAAATTAAAGTTTAAAAGAAGAGAAAATTTAGATTTCATACCAACAATGCATACGCACATCCCTCAAAGTAGGGAGTTACAGGTGGTTTTTCTTGATCATCCTTTTTCTTCTTCCCTTTTTTTGTCGTCATTTTGCACTTGAATGATTTATACTTGATGATGTCGTCTATAACCGACTTGTAAACAACTGCTCCCCAAGCATATTCTCCAATCATATGGAGATTATCAACATATGAGAAACAAAAATAGGGGATATAGAAGGTTATCC
>JAOVYX010004694.1:0-10039 GCA_035668315.1 Drosera spatulata
CGTAATTTCTATTCTGCGACGGAATATTCCCTTTTGCGACGGAAAAAATCCGTCGCAAAATGTGCAGGTTTTTTGTACTGAAGGGTCCACCCTACTGCATTGGCGGTGCAGCAAAGTATATCTCTCCCATGGTACAATAGGTTAAGGAATCAACGTTGACCACAAGCTGGGGTGTGACAAAGGTTGATTCTAAACTTTTATGGGAGGATAGTATACACAAGTAGAGAGGGGGGTTTTGATGAAAGTTGAGACTTCTTTCTTCTACTTGGTCTGCTTCGCTTAGTCTCTTCAGCACTCTTTTTTGTTTTTCTTGGGCAGTAGAGTTAGAACTCGTCTACTGTCCTTTTACAAAAGGGTGCTTTTAATGACTTACAGAAGGGGACTTCTTTGCCTTCTCGATTTTTAGGTGGAATGGGGTTACCCATGTCCTTATCAGATGAAGGTCGGATATGTTGAGACCCTCTTGGAGTTTCAACCTTAGCGTTAGAGGATGATTTCGTGGGTTGAGCCTCCTTAGAGGTCTCAACCTTACTGCAAAAGCCCAAACCAGCTCTAGAGTTTTTGGCCTAAACAAAATGAATTTCTTTGAAATCTTTTGTTCTTTCATTCCACTTGTCAATCTGAAGCTTGAGTTCCTTCTTCTCAATTCTTAGGTGGATCACCTCAGCTTCAGTGACTTCAAGGAGTCCATGGATAAAACTTAAGTTCCTCGTGGACTCTTTGAGAATACAGTTCGAGCTTGTCAACTTTAGAAGCAATTTCATTGTCTACTGCAAGCTCATCTCTCAATATATTTCTCTTCTCCAAGAGAACCTTGAAGTTTCTATTCAAGTTGTAAGTTTTCTAAGTGAGTTCGAGAATGATTTCTTTTAGCTCTTCCTTAGAGATAGTATCAATGTCAAGATCATATATCTCATCACTGTTTGGAGTTATGAGGAACATGAGTTACTTTTGAGCTCTGGAGGGGGCTTCTGAGGATACATCATCATCGTTTGACTCAGTGTCACTCCATGTTTTTGCTGCCAGAGCCTTTCCTTTTCTGAAAGGCTTTCTTTGAGGTTGCTACTCAGGTTTCTTCTTTGCAGGAAGGTTGTTTCTAGGTTTTCTATACTGAGCAGCAAAGTGTCCTACCTTACCGCAGTTATAGCAGGTGAGCTCAGAGTCTCTTGGTGCAGGGATGTCTTTGTTTGGCCTTCCCATCTTTTTGAAGTATTTTCTAAATATTTTGCTCAACATGGCCAACTCCTCGCTTGAGCCTTCTGATTGTGAGTCAGAAGACTCTTCTGTAGTAACCTTTTTCTTTGAGCTTTTGATTTGAGCTTTGAGTGAGATGCGCTTCATGTTTTAGTCCATCACCTGGGTTTTCCACTGCTTGATCTTCAGGCTATAAGTCAACAGGACACCATAAAGGTTAGAAAGAGTGGTTTGGTCCATTTTTATAGACTCCCTTATTGCAGTAACCTTGTTGTCCCACTCAGGGATAAGACACCTTCAATCTCTTTTTCTTAGTTCGTCCGATTCGATTCTAAAAATAGTAAGGTAAAGAGAAATAGAGGAGCAAAGAAGATTAGTCACAGATACTTTCTTCCATCTGGAATCATCATTACCACCCATTTCCTTCCTATGGGACTATTTAATAACAACCCCAAAAGGATTACAATCAATCTAAAAACTTCAAGCTAACTTTGAGGATATATATTCTCCCCAAGCTTCCTCAGAGTATTGACAATAATGTTATTTCTATCAAAGAACTCTGTTAATGTCTCATTGTCATTCATCTTTATGAGCTCGTATTGTTGAATTTGAAAATTTAGCTTCTCACGGATTTTATCCATGCCATCATTTTTCAGAATCAAGACATTTCATGTCTCCTTTGCTAATTTATAATGTATGACCAGTTCAAACATGTCACTCCCTAGGGATTTTATAATAATCCCTAAGGCTTATCTATCAACTTGAATGAGTTCCTTGTCCTCCTCAGAGAAATCTTTTTCCTCTTTAGAAACAAGTTTCTCTCTATCCTTTGGATTCATAAAAGGAGCCATAGCGATGATTCTCCCTTCAAGAATAGGTTTTCTCATTCGTTCATCAGCTTGGTCAAAATGAAACATCATTTTGGCCTTCCAATGATTGAACTTGTGATCCTTGAACAGAGGGGGATGAGCATCATAAGGAATGAAGACTTTACTAGCACCTGGCATTCTTGAAACATAGATTAGTAATTTTCTTGCAAGGTAAAACAAAATAGAGTTCCTTTCCATAAGCTGTTAGGCGTAGAAAAGTAGGCTCTGATACTAATTGAAAGTCTCAATATAACTTACTATGAGACTAAAGGGGGGAGAGGGGGTGGATAATCTCTCTTTTTCGAAACTTTCAATCTAATCAAAATTAGATTGACAATAGAGTTGTATAGAGGTTAATGCAGTAATGCGAAAACTTACTGCAGTAATGTTGGTTCTTTTTAGTTTATTGTTGGTCGGAGTTGATTAGCAGTAGGGTTAAGGTAATGACAAAAGTAATGTAAAAACACAAAGTTTTTTATACTGGTTAGGCAATATAACTAAAATATGGTTGTATCCCTCACTCCAGTCTTCCCTTGATAATAGTGTGATATATCAAAAGGATAACACAAAGTGTGATTCTTCCTATCACTTTACAATGTGTAAATGACAATACAAACCAAACCGCAAAAACTTTTCTTCTCCTCTATAAGACTTGAAACAACTTCTTGATCTTGTTTGTTGAACACTACTGTTATTCAAACTCTGCTTATAATAGCTAGCTCAGATCTTCAGCTACCAACTTCTTCCCAGTTCACCTGAAGCCTCACTACACTTATCTTTTAGAGCAAAGGAGATTCAACGATTCAAAGATTGTGAAATCTTGGGCACTATCCCTGTATTTATAGGCAATCGCGAATTTCTAACCGTTGTTGAACTCGTCTTTTCTTGAAACGTCACTTTCATGCCATCCAAGAACCATATTAATAAACCCATGACCTATGGTGTTGATGCAAAGAAGTACGCTGATATAGTACAAAAGGTAACACATGAATTTTGACTTCTTCTAAACCCTTCTGTAGAACTCAGACCTATTGTCCTTCAACCTTACTACAGTAACCCTTTTCTCACATAAGTAATTCCGGATCAATAATTCCTTGCTGGAAAATCCCAAATACCCAAGCCTCACTATCCCTTTACTTATAACGTCACTGCCACTAGCCTTGCTGCGATTCTCTCTGAACCAGCCTTACGGTGTTGCTCCTTGAACTAGCCCTGTTACATTCCTTTCTGAACCAACCTTACGCCCAACCATTGCAGGCTCACATTTCAAGTAGACGAGTCTTAGCCTTGGTGCATACTGGGGCATTCTAAGACTAGAGTTTGTCTATTACTCAATTTCTATACATCATGGGTTTGACTGAACAGTACCTTTCATGGATCCATCTAATCCACAATAAATCCTTTTCATGCTCTATATATAGCCCAGATTCTCTTTACCTGCATTGCTTTGTTCCATTCCAGAATTTTCTTGAATCCCAGGCCATCCCTCCTCTTATTCTGGCATATATCATCCCAAGCTACAAAGTTTCGATGCTGAACCTGACTAGTTCTAGCCCATAAAAAATTTCTACATTAGCTCTCAATCTCCAGAAGCACAAGCTAGGGAAATACGAATACTTGAGCCCAATAAGCATATATGCTATTCAATACAGAAAATTGACTAACCTGAATCCTCTTAGTTGTAAGGGGCATTCCCAAGTACTTGATTGGGAGCACACCTTTTTGGAACTTTAGAATTTGCAATATCTCCATCTGCACATTGTCAGAAACACCACCAAAGTAAATCTGAGATTTATTCGGATTTGCTTCCAACTCAGAAGCCCTTTTAAACGGGTTAAGGCGGCCTTTTATAGCAGTTATAGACCCCTTGTCACCCTTACTGAAGATTATCAAATCGTCAGTAAAGCACACCTAAATAATCCTCAATCCCATGCACCCAGGATGGAATATTAAACTGGATGAGACTGCCATATGCTTCAAGAGACGATTAAGATACACCATAGTTAAAACAAACAAGTATGGAGAGATGGAATCACCTTGTCAAAGACCCCTTTCATCTTTAAAATACCCTTGCATAACCCCATTAATCACATGAGAAAACAGAAGTGCAAATACAAGTCATTGTTGTGTCAAGATACCAGTCTGTAAATTACAATGCATGTAACAGCCTTGCCATGAACACCCATTAAATAGAATCATAGGCTTTTTTTAAATCAATCTTGACCATAGCGCTAGGTGATGTACCCTTCCGTTCATAACCCATCCTTAGCTCTTGGCACAACAAAATATTAGCGACAATATTTCTCCCAGGAACAAATGCATTCTGAGCATTACTCACCAAGCTGGACAAAACACGTTTCAGTCTTTCAGCTAACATTCTTGATATCGCCTTATATATTATATAACAACACGATATAGGCCTATATTCCGAGACCACAGAGGCATAAGGGGATTTAGGAATAAGGCATATAGCTTTGGCATTAATCTGTCTCAGAATACTGCAATTGTCAAAGAATTCAAGCACAACAACAATAAAATCACTAGAAATAATATTCTAACAATGCTTAAAGAAAGAGAACGCATCAAGTCCAGGTGCCTTTAACTCATTAATCTCTCATAATGCATCTTTAACGTTCTCAGCTTAGACAGGAGAACAAAGCAATTCATGTTACTCATGCGTCGACAAAGGACCCATGGAGATAACTTCAGAGCACACATCCTACAAATCAACCTCAGACCCCCCATGGAGAGAAGTTTATAATCTCATTTTGATTGGATTCACGATCAGTTATTCTAACACCTAAGTCAGAGGTCAGGGTAGTTATTATGGATCTTCTCTTCGTGTTATAAACGACAGCATGAATGTATGCAACATTCCTATCCATTCTCTTTACCCACTTATCCTTAGCTTGCTTTTGGAAGCACAGTTCCTTTGCTCCCAACAATCTCTTTAGTTTTCTTACTCCCCTTTGCACCTCTAGCCTCTTACCCTCAGTAAAGCCTAGTGACAAGTTTTCTTGAAGAACATAAAGCTAAGCCTGAGCCTCTTCCACATGTTTTGTGATATTTGTAAAACAACAACTGTGAAGATGCCTCAATGCAGGCTTCAACAACTTCAGCTTACATGTGAGTCGATACATAGCGCACCCTCCTACTGAAGTGCTCCAGATTTGCTACACAATCACTTTAAAATCATCATGTAATACCCAAGAGTTGAGAAACCTGAAAGAACCATGAACATCCTCCCTCCCCCAACTAATCACTAATGGAGAATGGTCAGACATACCAACTTCATGAAAACAAACTTCAGCATTAGGGAATAAAGAGAACCAAGCCCCATTAGCCATGACCCTATCCAACCTAATCCTCTTCTACGAATTCTCACCATGATTATTGTACCATATATGAAAACATCCAGAACTGCTAACATCCTCCAGCTCAGTCTCAGTAACACAATCAACTAGATCAACAGAAGGCTCTATTTGAATTCTCTTAGAACCAACTTTCTTCTGAGTGCGCATAAAGGCATTAAAATCTTCCATAACTAACCATGGGATATGAGCTTGTCTTAAAGCAGCAATTTTCATCCATAACCTTCTTCTAGCAGTAGTAGCATTCCTTGCATACATAACTGAAAGCAAAAACTCTTCACCATTTGCCATCTTTCTCATCTTACAAGTGATCATCTGATCACAAGAATCAAACAACCATAGAAAGTCATCCCAAACTACCTAAATACGATCATTATGGGCATATGAGTAATTATCAATGCATTGCCACTGCTAAAAATATTTCTTCACTACATTAGCTTTTTTGAAGACTTTATTCGAGTCTCAAGGCACCCAAATAGAGAAACCTTGTACCTGGCTATAAACAAGCTTATTGCCTTATGCTTCTCAATGACATTTACCTCTCTTATATTCTAATAAGCTATCGTCATTGAACAGCCAGTGAGGCCTTACTTGTTTTCCTACAGGCATGCCTGCAGGTGCAACAATACTTTTACCCTTCTTAGTCTCCTTCTTCTTCACCTTTGTCCATAACTCCTCTATCTTTTGCCCATGAAGATTCACATCACCCACGGGTACATCCTAAGTTGGCCTTCATCTACTTAATTGCTTGCTTTAAACCATCAGCATCCTTCTTAGGCTGCTCCTCAACAACTAGTAGACTATTTTTCCCATCTCTAAAATCATCCTTCTGAGACAACTCCTTACTATCCATCTGAGCATCATTCACCTCTGAACTCACCTTAGGCCCCTTCTTATCTTTAGTTTCCATCTCAACAGATTTTCGAACCCATCTCTGAGCAGGCAAAATTCTCTTTTGGCAATGGGTAACTCGATGACCCCATAGATTACATCGAGTGCAGCAAACTGGAAGTCATTCCTATGCTATTTTTTGAGTAATTAGGTCCCGTTCAGCCCTTTGAACTGAAACTGCTCCAGAACATCTTTCCTTTTGTCCACTTCGACCAAATACCCTCGCATAAGTACTCCCCACCCTCTCAGTTGTGACATGATCTGTACGAATGGGATATCCGACTTTACTAGCAAGCTTGTATAAGGTTTTCAATCCCCACTATTCTAGGTCCAGATCTAGCAAACGAATCCACACAGGTATACGTTCTATCACATCCTTTTCGAACACAAACTGAGGGGTCCATTCACGCAGAACCAATGGTTGCCTCCCCAGAAACCAACTCTCACTGAGTATCTTTTACCTATCGTCCTCATCCGCAAACCTAAATACATAGTAGCCTTTCTCATGGAGATGAATTCCAGGGCACAGTATCCCTTTCCAGCTTCGATCCACAAAAGTCTGCATAGCTCAGAAAGGAACTAGCTCTCCTAAAACATAGTCAATCACTGATGTGTTCCAATATCTACGAGCCTTTGCTACATCATCAAACCCAATCACAATATCTTCATCACGTCTAGAAACATATGAGAGACGAGCTCCATTCTGAGAGTTTCCCTCCGGAACCTCCCCTTTCTTCTTCTTGGACCCAATAATCACATCAGCAAAGGAACATTTCAAGTTCAAATCCCCAAAAGTCGTCAATAGGCCCTTCTTTGACTTAGTCAAACCCTTGCTCCCTTTCTCAAGCTCATTCTACATCCTATCTCCCCACTTCAGGCTACTAGTTACATTAGCCTGCACCACCGTCTTCGAAGGTGTTATAAGTTTCACAACAGTCCCCTGAGACAAAATAGTTTTCCCTTCCTTCGTTGAATCTACACTCACCACTGCATCATCCGTCGGAGCCATCATCTCATCCTCACTCTCGATCTTCTTCTTACGACCAATCTCAATCACCAGGGCAGGGCTCGACGATAGCGATCGGAGTCACCCAAGGATCTCCCCAAACCCTAACCTAATATAAACCTGTTTTTTTCTCTAATTTAATTTTAAATTCAATTTTAATTTGAAAACTTTTTTAAAAACTTCAATTTCAATTGTCATTTCAATATTAATTTCAATTTTTTATTTTATTTATTTTAATTTTAGTTTTAGGTTTAATTTTACTTTTACTTTTACTTTTACATTTACTTTTAGGGAAAAGATAGTGTGTTTCATGACATATGTGTGTTTAGTACAAATAAATGGTTAAGATTAAATGGTGAAAAATGAATGATTAAGATTAAACGATAACATTTTAATGTAAACCCTTAATTTACTTAGTTTTAATCTCAATCCTTTATTTGCTAATAGACACACCTATATAATGACACACACTTCCTAACCCCTTAGTTTTAATTTTAGTTCTAGTTCTAATTCGAGTTTTAATTCTAATTTCAATTTTAGTTGTAGTGTGGGAGAGGAGAGAGAGGGAGGGAAAATGAGAGAGTGGGGTAAACTGAAATGATATGCATTGAAAATATTTCTTCGTCTTGTATGTTTTGAGAATATTTTACATTGGAGTAATTTTTTATAATTTTAATTCTAATTCAAATTTTAATGAAAGAAGTTAATTCAAAATCCCTTTTTTTTATTACCAATCAATCACATAAATAATTAAAATCCAACTTCACCCTTTCCATTTAAATAACAATCAAATTAAACCAATCAAATCACAATCCCTAAAATATTCCTTAATGCTAAAATATCCTTCTTCTTTTTTTTATAAGAACCTAAAATATTCTTCCAATCGTCGAGTCACAGTAGCCGTCGTCGTCGACGTCATTGTGGTCCCTTGAGATACCAATGTGTGTACTTCCATGAACAGTGCGTCATTATTGATCATTCAGTGCGGCATCCATAAGTAATCGCTCGCCTTTGGATCTAAATGCACCTTCCTCAAAAACATAGGCCTCTGCATTCATTCATGGCCGCCAATGATTACTGATATCAAACAAAGAACCTTCTCGAAACAGAGCACCTTCTCAAAATAGAGCACCCTCTTGGCATTCATGGCTGTAAATGATTACTGATATCAAAAGGGGCACTGTTTCAAACAGTGCTCCGAAATCAAACACCATGTCAAACAGTGCGTGAATGACTAGAACAGTACACTTTGCCTGCTTCCTAACTCAACACAAATCTGAACTATACCAGCGTCAGCATCATCTCCAACCTCCGAAGTAGATAATTCATGGATGAATACAACAACCAAAAAGCCAAATAGGCGACACCATCACCTCTTCAAGGAGGTCAACCGAAAAAAAGCTCTCGCGTCGAAGGTGATGATGATGGTGCTCATGTGGATATCGGATTGTGTTGGTCGAGGATGAATGATTGCACTCGGAGGGTGGTATTGGCCGAGTTTGATATTCAGTGGTGGTGTTTGGTGAGGCGGCGTTGGGTGGGGATGGTGTTGTTAGATGGTGATGGTGTTATTATTGGTTGTTAGATGACAGCTTATGAAGTGGTGGGATTATTACGATTTGACTTTTGAATCAGTAAGGAAACAAAATATGTAACGGAGGGCATAACCATACATGCATGGGTTCGATTTTTTTCATAAAAAATGATCAATTGGTAGAAAATAAGTTGTATCACGAATTGATAAATAATGAAGAAAATACAAACTTCTAAGATAATTTACACAATTCTATTTTTATTTTATTTATATTTATTTTAGTTTAGTTTAGTTTATTTTTTATTATTTTTATGAAAACAGAGTGTGTTTCCGTGAGGAATACTCCATTTCAATTTCATTGGCAAACAAAACAAGATTTTTCTCATCACATGCTTTCTTTTATTCCATCAATCCAAACACTAAATTAGGGTTATTTTTCTATCGCATCACTCAATTGGGTGGCCGAATCTTGATTTTTTTTTCTACTGGCCCTGGGATTTGAAACTAGGGTGTCAATTTGATAGCGAAACATGATGGCAACACGCAGATAGTTCTTGGGATCGAACTAGGGTTTTTGCACAATCAAGACTTTTTGGATTGTTGTAGGAATCTGAAACATTTGTTGCTGGTTTATTGGATTCGGATGACAGAACCCTAGCCGCATGTGGATAATTTTGAACATTGTTCGACGATGAGGTCGGCTCGGTTATCTCGTCGTCATGGCTGTTCTATGATGGTTCTAGGATACAAAGCAAAGTCGGTGTTGTGTGTGTTGAGCAAGTTGTTAGTGGATGTTGAGACTGCTGATCGTTTTGAGCCAGTTTTCACGAATGATGTGATGGTGGTGATTGAGATGCTATGCTTGCCAGGTTTGAAGAGAGGTGTGGAGAAAAGGTAGTGTGCTTTCACAGTAGAAACTTTTCGTGTGAAAACGAAAAAATGGAGCAATGATGATTGTGTCAAGCGAAGTATCTCCGGTAGCACGATGTTTATCCCAGGTAACAAAAGCTCTTATTTTCATCAAGTTCACAGCTGATATTGTCGCCCACAGATTCAATTTCGTCTCTTTTTTGTGAAAGTGGAAGTGCATTCTCTTTTCTTTCTTTTTTCTTTTCTTTTTTTTTTCCTTTTTTTTTTTTTTTTTTTTTTTTTTTTTTTTTTTTTTTTTTTTTTT
>JAOVYX010004696.1:0-10037 GCA_035668315.1 Drosera spatulata
TTGGAGAAACATTTGAGTCGGGTTTTGTCGAGGGAAATGGGGACTAGTATGAAGAAAGAGGAGTGGGAGATCGACCTGGCGAAGCTGGATCTTAAAAGTGTCATCGCTCGTGGGACGTATGGTACCGTGTACAAAGGTATTTACGATGGACAAGATGTGGCAGGTACTGAAGCTTCCTTTGATCTTATCCTTTGTTTCGTAATCAACAAGTTCTTGATGGAAGTTGTAGTTCTATCTTTGATGTTGAAGATGCTTTTAGACTTGTCTAATTGGTTGTGTTACCTTTCATTTGTTGAAGTCTATGCCAGCATTGTTGTATGAACCTGGAAATATGAAATGCTTCTTCTTTTGCTAATAGCTAAAAAATGTTTTATGGTTTACGATCTTTCATAGAACTTGTGTTTCACTGCATAAATTTCGCATGTTTCAAACTTAAGCAGATTGATGACCAGTTGGTTCCATTTGATAGCTTTTTTTTGTAAAGCTATTGCCATAATATATATTGTAAGAGCATAGTAATAGATTGTTGTTGGGACATATGAAAAATAAGTGCATGCGAAGGATGAAACTGTGTAGGTGGATGTGTGCATATATTATGAAATATTAGAAGGAAAGATGAAGACATTAGGGATAGATGAATAAAACAAAAATATGTTTTCGCAATAGTTGCAAATCAACCTATCTATAGTTGCAATAGTATGTTCGTTGAAAGTGCAGATTATATGCAGAATACCTTTTTTTTTTTTTAATATACGTTATGGTTTTCTGTGGCATTTGTTGTTGGTCTTATACGGAGTGTGTTTTTTTTTTTTTTTTTCTTTGGTACATCTTTGCTCTATTAATGCTATTTACATGAATGCTTTTCTCCATTCTGGGCATAATATCACGGACTAGCTAATTGCTCTTCTATCCATAATTGTTTTGGATAGTGAAAGTGTTGGATTGGGGTGAAGAGGGTGTGAACACTGTTGCTGAAATTGCTGCTATCCGAGCTTCATTTAAGCAGGAAGTTAGTGTTTGGCACAAACTTGAACATCCCAATGTGACAAAGGTAATGGTATATATCATAGGACACTTCCATAACGTTTGTCCTTCGTAAGCTCAACGATATTTTTATATAGTACGTCTTTTGTGATGTGTAATGCTTCTCCACTATCATAGTATCATGTTATAACTTTAAATTTATAGCTTGGAAGTTTTATGCCTGGTTATACTCGTGATGTGAATGTATTTCTCCCTGTCATATTTTATGCTAATGTTTTTTGGACAAACCAGATATTGGTTTAGCTATATAAAAATCTCCAAGTAAACTTGTGGTGCAAAACAGTTATAATGTGGGCTTTGATAAAATTTTCAAAGTATGATAACAAAGAAGTTAATTTTTATATTAGGTCTTTTTCCAAATTTTAGTAAGAAGAGACGCCCTGCGTCTTTTCTATGAGAAGGCACAGGGCGCCTTTGTTTTGGAAGAAGGCGCAAGGCGCCTTTAGATCAATAAAAGACGCAGGGCGCCTTTAGTTGGCTAGGAAGCCAAAACCAAAACCCATACCCACATCGTCCAGGAGGAAGCCTTTAGGCAACATAAAGACGCCCTGTGCCTTCTCCTTCTCATGGGAAAGGCACAAGGTGCCTCTTCTCTCTAGCCAATGAAAAAAGGACTAGTTGGAGAATTAATTTCTTTGTTATTTTATTTTGGAAATTTTGTTTATAAAAGAACCTATTTAAGAAAAAAATCCTTATAGAATGTGGTGTTCATGGTTTTGAAATCTGATATTGAGAAAGGGGTATATTATTATTGGATTAAGTGAGACAGTAGTTGAATGTGCTAACAATAATGTAGCGGTTTGTGCATAGCTGGTGTTTCTCTTGTAAGTAATGTTGGTTTTTTGTTACAGTTTATTGGGGCATCAATGGGTACTTCAAATCTCAAGGCTCTAACAAGCAACAACCCAAATGGAAATGAAAGTTCTTTTCCTTCGGAAGCTTGTTGTGTTGTCGTCGAGTACTTGCCTGGTGGAACGTTGAAGAATTATATATATCGGAATCGGAAAAAGAAGCTACCTATCAAAGTCGTCGTTCAACTTGCATTGGATCTCTCCAGAGGGCAAGTTTGCTCTGTTTCACTTGAGAATAGTTGGATATATTGGTTTGGTTTATGTGGTGTTATTGATTTCCGTTGATTGTATCGTTGTAGTCTTAGTTACCTCCATCACAAGAAGATTGTACATCGAGACGTCAAATCAGAGAACATGCTGTTGGACTCTCGGAGAACTCTGAAAATTGCGGACTTTGGTGTTGCTAGAGTTGAAGCACAAAACCCAAGAGATATGACCGGAGAAACGGGTACCCTTGGTTACATGGCCCCAGAGGTGACCAAACTCTTCCTTTTGATGCTTTAACTTTGCTTTGGTGCTGCTTTAACTTTCCAGAGACCATTGTTTTATGCATATATTACAAGAGATGGAATCGAAATATTAGACATCTATATTAGGTGACCTTGACCAGTCACAGTTTCTGTTAAGAAATGTGAAATTTAGGAGTTACCACATGTCAAGAAAGGACGAGGAGATCTAAAAAAACCATGAGAGAAATCTTGAAGTATGATATATCCTATCATAATCTTACAGAAGATGATGTACATGACAGATTGAAATGACGCTGTCGTATTTATGTAGTCGACCCCACTTGATGGGATAAAGGCTTTGATTTGTTGTTGTATATTAGGTGGCCTTGACTCATCTTAATTGTGTTTTGGAATTTTTTGGACAATATTTGCATATTTTGCTCAATCTTTAAATTTATTGAGATGAGAAATCCTTATAATCCCATTTTAAACATGTATTTTTGCTACCGTGAATTCCGTGTGATGATATCTTTTCATAAGTGAATAACTATTTCAAGTAAGTAAACATACTAAGCTCTAGCTAATTAAGGTGAGCATATCATTCAAGCCCAAGGATTCTTGTCAACGAGACATTTCTTATGTATCAGTGGGTCTTAGTTTGAACCAATTCGTTTTTGCAGGTGCTTGATGGTAAGCCATATAATAGGAAATGCGATGTCTACAGCTTTGGCATATGTTTGTGGGAAATTTACTGTTGCAACATACCTTACCCTAATCTTAGCTTCGCGGATCTATCCGTTGCTGTTGTTCGTCAGGTTTGTGCTCATTATTAGTGTTTTTTATATAATTAGTTTCATCTTTCTAATATACTGAATTGAATCAAGTTTTTGGGAAAAGACACATCAATGGTAAATGATTAACCTATATGGTCATATAGTTCTACCCATGCCCGATTTGATGAAATCCCTTTGATAATAACTCTATGTCAATTCAGGAATCATGGTGAATGGGTTGTTGATGAGTCTTGGCAGTCTTGTGGCGATCCAAAACACTGATTTTAATGAGTTACACACAGCACAATCTCGCTCATTTGATCTACACATGCCTTGAATCTCAAACTGATGTTTGTAATTGTCTTATGTTCAACTACCCTCACTATAAAGATCAAGCTATTAGTCCATGCCCCCCTTGATGAAATCGTTTGGGGTTTAACAGTTAGTCATATTGCTCGTTTCCATTCCCAATTTAATCTTTCAACAGCCTTACAGCCAAAACTCCGAACTATTATTTAGAGGGCCAAAGAATATTTAGCCTTGACAAATTTTACAACAGCGATAAATTTAAGGTGAAAAAAGCCTAGTTGTCGTAGTTTGATCGTATCGTTTCTTGCTAAACCGATCGACTGATAGCACAATCCAAGAATATACACTAGTTTGATGAGAAACAATATCTCATGTGAATTAACTCAATTTAATAGAAATTCAAAGCTCTTAGATACGTATTTTAATACCCCAGCATCGTAATGGTCGTGTATGTATTTGAAGATTTATTTTTTCACTATTTTGAAATCATAATATTTATTTTTTAATGATGGCAGAATGTACGGCCGGAGATACCTAAATGTTGTCCAAGTTCGCTGGCGAGCATAATGAAGAAGTGTTGGGAACCAAACCCAGATAAACGCCCCGATATGGACGATGTGGTCAAGTTACTAGAAGCAATCGATACTAGCAAAGGCGGTGGCATGATACCTGAAGATGAGGCTGTCGGTTGTTTTTGTCTCGGCCCGAGACGTGGTCCATAAACATCCTGATTTGTATATTATCTTTATTCTCTGCACAAAGGTCTATTACTCTCAAGGAAGCTGAACAAAGCATTTGAAGAAAAAGAAGGAAATTGTTTCTCACATGTTGTAATTTAAATGTAGGTGGTGTTTTTGTATGTGCCTTGTTTATTTTTGCCAGCCTTCGATGATTAACTGGGGTTTTTTTTCGGTCACATGTTTGATAGCATTCAGTATGTCCATGGTTTTTTGTGCAAGAAACGAATCCATCCTCCTCCTTCCCAGCCAATGCTATTATTTCTTCTTTGATCAATGATAATTGCAACATTGTTAGGTTTACTTGTCAGTTTTACTGGGTATGTCTTATATATCGTTTTTGGGCAACCCTCCCGATATAAGGCACGTATGTGACATCAGAAATATACTTGTGCCCTTATCCTGTTTTCACACTTCTAAGTGGAACAAAAAATGTGACAGTCAAATGATGAGAATTTAAATAATGGTCAGAAACCAATGGTTACTTTTACAGTTCGAATTTTGCTATTAATGTCAAAAGTCTCAAAATACCACTTGCTCGAATCCCACGAAAATTGCAATGGTTCAATTATGTTTATTTTTCAAGATGAACAGTAAAAGTAACCATTGGCTTCTGACCATTATACAAATTCTCCATATAATACTAATAATACTTTACAATGAGTAGTGTAACGTAGGACGTTAAAAATATATTTTTGCATTTTTCAATGACAAAATATGAAATCTTAAAATCTATTATCTATTATTATATATAATTACATAAAATTTTCAAATTGACAACTCATCCGGGTGACAAACGTCATGATAGGATATTTTTGTTGTTTTAAAATTTTGGAATTTTTGCAAATAAATAACCGAAATCATTGATATTTATTAAAAAATCAATCTAAATCATCATATTTACAAAAAAAAAAATCATCCAAATTATGAGGTATTTACAAAATAACGGTCGTCATTTCCTCCATTAAACTTCACGGATATGATAAAAAATCACAAAATTGTCCTTCTCAATTAAAAAATAATCTCTTCACTTTTCATCTTTCTTTCTAGAATATTATCTCCATCGTCGTGTCTCCATTTTGAGTAACGTGTTAAGACAAAGGCTTTTTGAATTTTCTCATATATTCCATTGAAAGTAATATTGCTGTTAAATACAAGAATGGAGGAGTAAATCTCACCATGAACCAAAATCCTATCTAAAAATAAGCTATACAGCAAAGGAAATATGCCTAAGTTACAAGATTACAAGAAAACAAATCACAAGACTACAAAAAAAAAAAAAAAAAAAAAAACAACCTAATTATAGAAAGTGACGTTAACACTCCCCCTCAAGGTGGAATATGAAGATCACGAATGCCCAACTTGGATCGAAAAGTTTGAAATTGATGGCGGCCAAGAGACTTTGTGAACAGATCAACAACCTGGTCAAGTGAAGCAATCTTGGTTGGGAGAATCAGTCCTTGCTGAAGTTTCTCACGAATGACATGACAATCTATTTCAATATATTTAGTACGTTTGTGATAGACTGGCTTCGCCGTAATGTGAAGCGCAGTTTGATTATTACAATGTAAGGGGATACGCCATGGCATGCGTAAACCAAAGTCACGCAAAAGGAACTTCAGCCAAACTATCTCACACGTAGTGTTAGTCATAGCGCGGTATTCCGCTTCAGCGGATGACCAAGAAATCGTTGTTTGTTTCTTACTCTTTCATGAGATTGGGACAGTCCTAAAAAAAATAAAAATACCATAACCAATAGTAGAGCGACGAGTCATGGGACAAGTAGCCTAATCGGAATCACAATAGGCAGACAAAATGAGCGAGTTAGTTGTTGGAGTAAGAATGCCCTGTCTAGGAGAACCTTTGAGGTAACGAAGTAGGCGATGGGCTGCATCAAGATGGGTCTGTCAAGGTTGATGCATAAATTGACTTAAAAGATTGACAGTGTGAACGATATCGAGACGAGTGACCGTTAAATAGATTAAGCGCTCAAGGAGACGTCGGTAAGGGTTAGGGTCAGTGTCGGTGAGCTTAAGATTTTGTTCCATAGGAAAATCAGCTAGACGACAACATGTGAAGCCACAATCTTGGAGAATGTCAAGTGCATATTTTCGTTGGAAAAGATAAAGGCCATTCTTAGAACGAGCAATCTCGATACCAAGAAAATATTTGAGAACTCCCATATCCTTGGTATGAAAGGTGCGACAAATGTGGTTCTTGACGTGTTCAATGATCGAGATGTTAGAACCTGTGACCACAATGTCGTCAACATAGACAAGTAAGAAGACAGACACATTATTTTGGTAAATATAAAAGAGAGAGTGGTCTGCTTTGGATTGCTTAAATCCAAATTTAAAAAGAGCAGTAGAAAGTTTAGAGTACCAACTCCGTGAAGCTTGTTTGAGGCCTTAGAGCGAGCGTTGTAGCTTACGAAATACAAACAAGTTGCTCCCCCTTTCGACAATATCCAGGTAGAGGGAGCATGAAAACATCCTCATGAAGATCACCATTCAAAAAGACATTGTGAACGTCGAGTCGGTGAATTGGCCAAGATTTAGAGATGACAATGGTAAGGAGAGCATGAACAATGACTAATTTGACAACAGGATTGTAGATGTCATGGTAATCGACACCCTCCATTTGCGTATAACCTGTTGCGATCAAACGAGCTTTGTAACGCTCAATCGAGTCATTGAGTTTTAATTTAATTTTGAAAACTCATTTGGAACCAATAGTACGCTTACCCGGAGGAAGGGGAACTAAAGTCCAAGTCTGATTATTAGTGAGAGCAGTGATCTCGTTGTCTATTGCAGCTCGCCATTCGGGATGGTTTGTAGCTTCTACATATGTCCTAGGCTCACAAGAGGATATTAATGCAGCAAGAAAAGATGTGTGTTGTGGTGAGAAATGTTCATAACTAACAAAATGAGAAAGAGGATGTTTAGTACTATGACAGACCTCAGAGGACGACAATGTTTTAGTAAGAGAACACTCGTAGTCTTATAGATAAGCAGGTGGCTTATCTAAAAGATAGAGCACGAGTGGTGGTTAAAAGATGATGGTGTTTGCGTTCAACAACACCGTTTTGTTGCGGTGAGTACGCACAAGAAGATTCTTGTAAGATTTCTAAAGATGTGTTGTGTAGCCAATACTGCTTGATCAAGAAATTACAGTGATAGCGAGGACGTTCACGCATAGGTCATTCAGTAGTGCATTGTGTAGCCATTGCTGCTTGATCAAGAGGCAGTGGACGAGTTGTTTGTGTTGAGCATGTGGACCTTCATCATCAAAGTGAAGGTTTTGGATTTTTTGTCCATTTGAAGACAATGTTCATTACACCCTTGGAGTCCTTCATTACAGGTGTAATGATTGTCCAAAAGAAAACTGTAATTCTTGGCAGTCCTGGTTACACCCTTGGAGTTGTTCGTTATAGGTGTAACGAAATCCGGACTTGGTGAAACTTGTAAGTTTACTCACATTTGATACATTTTCAACTCCTATCAGTTTTTGGTCATTTTGGGGGTTACTCAAGCATTATTTGGAGTTCATTATTGATCCAAATTGATGATGACTCATTATGGTGGAAGAGTTACATTTTAATGCTTGTTGACTTACGGGTTGGGGGAGTTACATTTAGGTTTGATGACTTTGTTATAAATTGGTGATCTTCTTCTTCCTAGAAAAAGAGGGGGGGCGAAGAGAGTAAGTAAAGAAACACATTTGTATTTGTAAGCTTGTTGAAGCTTTTATTCCTTTTTGTTGTGTGTGAGACTCGGATTGTGAGCATTACACTTTGTCCTTATGTTGGATTTGGATTCTCCAGTTTGATGGACAAGTGAGTTTTTCTTCCGGTTCTCGGATTTTCCTCTATAAAATTTATGTGATGTTCTTCTCATTTCTCTTGTGTTGTTCATTTGAGTGTGATTGAGTGATTGTGAGGTGCCACCGATCCTTTGTCCTGACTCAACAGTTTGGAGGGAACGTTGTCGTTCCTCTTGAAGTACAAGAGAGTGAGCCTTTGTCATGGTCGGAAGAGGATCCATGATTAGGATCTGGCTACGAACATTAAAGTAGGAATCATTGAGACCTTATAAAGAGTCGATTAATGCATCGATTTCCAGAAAAGATTGGAGCTTTGTCATGGCACCACATGTGCAAGGAGAAAGTGAACGATAAGCTGAAAGTTCATCACGGAGAGATTTGAGGATAGCGTCGTAAGTAGAAACTGAATTTATGCCTTGAGATAGATTGGAAATTGAGCGTCGTATTTCAAAAATACGATGAGCATTCTAGAGCGAAAAACGTTTAAAGAGATCGTCCCAAATAGCACGAGCATCAAAGCGCCAAAGAATGTTGTTGGCGGTAGCAGGAACAATGGAATGAATTAACCACGATGCTACCATAGAATTACATCCTTCCCAGACAATGACTTCATGAGAACCATCATTTGGTTTGGTAAGTGTGCCATCAATGAAGCCAAATTTGTTCTTGGCTTGGAGAGCCGAAATGATGTTAACACTATGCTCGCGTCGATTTCGAACTATGAAATACGTAAACAACTTGAAAGAAATGTGAAGAGGTGAATCAGACTTAGGGAGAGATTAAAGAAGTGTATCAGAGTTATGCCTTAATTATTATGTCTGTCACCATTGATGATTTGATGTGTCAAAATACTTGTTTATGTTCTATACATGTTGTCTATCATTAGACTCTATACCTCTAGTATTAGACATCTGATAGTCCTACGAAATGCTTGAGAAAGTCAAAGTTCTGGAGGAGACAGGACTTCGTGGAAGTGCCGAGTAAATTAGACTGGCTAAGAAGACTTCAGGGTATCAGAGTTTCATTGCTCAGGGAATAGAGTTCAGATGAAGATTGAGAAGTTTGCTATGTGTCTGTATTCTAGGAAGTCTATTCTGTGCCTACTATGTTACAGAGTTCCGAAGATATATGCTCAATTGTGCTTTAATAAAGATCAGAGGACTATTGCCTTTAATAACAGACTTCTGGGTTGTAAAGATTCACCGAACTACAACGTTGGATCAAAGAAGTTCAAACAGACTTGTGAGAATGGAACAAACGAAGTCTAACAGACTTCGATACTACATCAGACCACGGCTCTACATGGACTGGTTCAATAGACTTCATTAAAGTCTAGTTAAAAATCTGTTGAAGTAATTGATATTTTGGAATGTCCGTACTATCTGACTTATTTTCCAAGACATCCAGGATCTATAAAAGGGAGATGGAGGATTCAGTTGAAAAAATGGAATTTCATTCATTCTTTGGTATACACACTCTCTTTGTGAACTCATCTCAACTGCAAGCTTCAAGATTCAAGAACCATCCACACTCGGTTCTCCCTGTAATTAAGAGACTACTACAATTGGGGATTTTCTGAAATCCATCATCATCCTTGATTGATTGGATTTTCATCTTTGGAGATTTCTACAATCTCCATAGTTTTTATGAGTATTTACAGATACTTACATTCTTTCTTGATATGATTCACTGAGTGATCCAAAAAACTCAGAGGTTGAGAGGTGAACCTGAAAACCCTTAGTGGATCAGTTGTGATCTTGATTTTGTGTGGTAACAAGGTTTACTGAGTGATTCAGGAAAACTTAGAGGTTGAAAGGTGAACTTGAAAACCTTTTATAATTCGTTTTGTGATAGTGGATTTGCTTGTACTGTCCCGTGGGTTTTTCTCCCTGAACTAGGGTTTTTCACGTTATATCTGGTGTTCATTTTTTTTCTCCTACTGATTATATTTCTGTATACATCCAACAACCAACAAATCAGATCAAGAATTGTCAGTTAGAATTATAACTTCTTTTTTCGCAGCGTTTGGTTCATAATTTTATAATAGAATCG
>JAOVYX010004697.1:0-10036 GCA_035668315.1 Drosera spatulata
GTGAATAGGTTGTTTTAAATTTTTTAGTGTAATGTAGCGAAATAGTGAATTTCAATGCACTGATGATCTTTGCAGACTACCAAGGGTGTTTATAACAGAGACTTATACTTTGAAAATTTTTCTTTGTTTGTTGTTTTGATTGATTCCTAACAGTTATAGCAATTCAAAACAATGAAAAGCAGGTAAAGAACATAGGATTTATACTGGTTCAGACACTTGTTATCAATTGATAATAGATAGCTTAGTCCAGTCTTCCCTTGGTGATCAGTTTAGTCAATTCAAGAGGTGAGTTCACTATCTGTTTAGCCTTTTCTGGCTCCTTCTTGTCAGGCTGATCTGCAGCCTTTGCTGTCGTTTACACTGCTGTCGGTTTCTTTGAGAAGCCTATTTGCTGCTTCCCAATTTTTTGGACATCAATTTGCTTGGCCATAGTCCATGGCCTTCCTCCCTTGTCAGATAGTTTAAGTTTCTCCTTTAGAATGATGCTGATGATTCTTCAAACAGAAGTTGTCTGGCCTCTACTGCTTTCGCCAGTTGATACATTAGCAGTATGGCCCAGTTGAGTTTGTGCTTCGTGAGGATTGCACACATAATTGCTTGCTGATCAGAGGTGATCTGATCCTTTGAGAACTCTCTTGACATGATCACCTACTTCACCACGTCTGCATGCAGTTTATGTTCTTTGGACAAATACTTCTTCACTGTCCGTATCCCTTCCTTCTGTCTGTCTTCACTCAGCATTGCATGCCTACCATCAGTCACCACAGAGGCTGGAATATCTCTGGGTCCTTCGTTTGAAACCCTAAACAACTGTTCGAAGTCGTTTGGAGTGATGGTGATCCTAATTCGCTTGGTCGATGTGTATGTGATGCCTTGAAAGTTTTCAGCAACTTTGGACTTTTCAATGAAGTCTAGTACTTCTTCGTCTTATATTCTGCTTGTTTTCTCACAAAAGTACTTTAGACTGGCATCCTGGATCAACTCAGATATTTCCTTCACTTCATCTGATTCGTTCCTCAAAGTCTCAAAATCAAGAACTACTCCCGTCTGCAACTCAACCTTTCTTGTTGGGCTGTGTTGCTCTTGAGCTTGCTCGCTTTTGGATGGAGTGTTGGCCATTTTCAGTAGAATTGAGACAAATTTTCAAGTACGTGAAAATAAGTTCTTAGAATTCGCAAACTAGGGTTTGCAATAGAGTATGAGAGAGAGAATAAGAGTGCTTAGAGTGAGAAAGTGAGAGAGTAAAAGTATTTTTGGTTGAAAATTTTTTCATATTTATACTCTTTGAAAAAGTTACCGTTGCCATTTAAGAACTAGCTGTTACGCAGATTCAGTCAATGATTTTGACTGTTGTAAAATTTTAGGCAATCAGTTTTAAAATGTTATTTCTTTCCAAAAGTAGAACTGTAGTAGAGTGAGAATAATGATGATCTGGGTTCCACTTGTGCAGTAGAGCATTTTGGCCATTTTACTAATTCAAATCAATCATACCCAATTCACCTCGGAATTGAATAAACTTGCTATCACCAAGAGGCTCTGTAATAATGTCTGCAATTTGTTTTTTTGTTGGAATATATTCTAATTTAATATGACCTTTTTGCACATGATCTCTGATAAACTGATATCTAACATCAATGAGTTTGGTCCTAGCATAAGAAACTGGGTTTTCTGAAATTTCCATTGCAGATGTGTTGTCACAAAATATTGGAGTTTTAGAAAACATTATACCGTAGTCTGCAAGTTGTGACCTCATCCATAGTACTTGTGCAGCACAGCTTTCTGCAGCTATGTATTCTGCTTCTGCAGTAGAGGTTGACACTGTGGTTTACTTCTTGCTGGACCATGAAATAAATCTTGCACCAAGAAATTGACATGAACCACTTGTGCTTTTTCGATCAACTCTATAACCTGCAAAGTCTGCATCTGAATAGCCTGTTAGTACAAAATTTGATACCCTAAGATACCATACACCCAGATCTGGAGTTCCTTTGAGATATCTCAGGATTCTCTTTATTGCAGTGTAATGGGATTCTTTGGGATCAGATTGAAACCTTGCACATATGCAGACTGAGTAGTGGATATCTGGTCCTCTTGCAGTAAGGTATAAGAGTGAGCCTATTATTCCTCTGTACATTGTTTGGCTTATTTGTTTTCCACTCTCATCCTTATCAATTTTTAAAGCTGCACTCATGGGCGTTTTCATATAGCTTGCATTTTTACTATGTTCTTCTGGTACTTGGCTTGATTTATAAATATCCCACTTTCTGACTATTCTACCTGAAGTCATGGAAAGTTTTTCAATTCTCCCATTAAACTCATTTGAAATTTATATTTCATTAATACAGCAAATCTTTCACATAGTTTGTTGTTAGTGCAGCCAAATATAATGTCATCAACATAAATTTGCACTTAGAGTATATACTCCTTATTCTTCTTAAGAAATAGGGTGGTGTCTACTTTTCCTATCTATAAATTATTCTCACATAGAAACATTGAGAGAGTTTCATACCATGCCCTTGGAGCTTGTTTTAGGCCATATAATGCTTTGTCTAACCTCTAGACCAGATATGGATGTTCAAAGTCTTCAAATCTAGGAGGCTGTTCAACATAGACCTCTTCTTGCAGCTTTCCATAGAGGAAGACACTCTTCACATCCATTTGATAGACTTTGAATCCTTGGCATGCTGGCAAGGAACATTCTTATTACTTCCAGTCTTGCAACAAGGGCAAAGGCCTCATCGAAATCAATTCCTTCTTCTCGCAAGTAACCTTTTGCTACTAGCCTGCCTTGTTTTTGAGGACTGTTCCATTTTCATCAGTTTTGTTTCTGAACATCCACTTGCAGCCAACAACTGCATAATTCTTGGGTCCTGACACTAGATACCATACTTCATTTCTTTGAAACTCATTTAGTTCTTCTTGCATTGCACCAATCTAGTTTGGATCACTTAGAGCTTCATTTATCGTCTTTGGCTCAATTTCTGATATGAAGCATGCAGATAGGCACTCTCTGGTTGTTACTTTTCTAGTCTGCACAGGTGCATCCTTGTCTTCAATGATGTCATCTTGTGTATGTGTCTTGATCTATCTCCTTTTGTCTTGATCAATAGCAGTATGTTACAGTTCTTGTTGTATTGTGGGTTGCTCTGGCTCTGCTACATTACTGTTCTCTTATGTGTGTGCAGACTGCTTATCCTTTTCTGCAGCTTCAGAGCTCTTGTCTACATCCTGTTCATCATCTATGAATTTACATTCCTCATCAAAGACATTAGCATCACACATGGATATTTCAGATTCATCAAAAGACACATGAACGGACTCCTCTACTGTTTGTGTTTTCTTGTTATATACTCTAAAGGCTTTGCTAGTTGTGGAGTACCCTAAAAATGTTCCCTCGTCTATCTTAGGGACAAATTTTTCTAGATGATATTAATCATTGTTATGTGTATACCATTTGCATCCAAAAGCATGAAAGTATTTGACACTTGGTGTCTTTCCTTTCCATAATTCATAGGGGGTCTTCTTATGCAGTTTATGTATGAGACACCTATTTTGGACATAGCATGTAGTGTTTACTATTTCTGCCCTTAAGCTTTTTAGTAAATCAGCATCAGCAAGCATTGTTCTACTAGCTTTTATAAGTATCCTATTTTTTCTTTCTGCTACACCATTTTGTTGAGGTGTTCTAGGTACTGAAAAGTTATGTTTAATGCAATGATGATTACAATAATTATATACCCCTATTTGATCAAATTCAGTAACGTGATCACTTCTAATTGTGATTATTTCAATGCCCTTCTCATTTTGAATTTGCCTTAGGAATCTAGTTAGCAGGCTACAAGTTTCATTTTTTTTGTGCAAAAACATTACCCATGCATATCTTGAATAGAATCTACTATAACTAGGGTATACTTCATTCTATTTAAACTTTCTACCTCTACTGGACCAAAAATATCCATGTGCAGTAGTTCCAGTATTCTAACTGATTCTGATGAATTTAGAGGTTTGAAAGTTGCTCTAGTCTGTTTTGCACAGCTTAGCATGATTTGCACAGCTTGTCCATTTCGAACTTGATTTGAGGGAGTCCAATCAGCAGGTTTTCTGAGGACAATTTAGCTATAGTTTTGAAATTCGAGTATGCTAATCTCTTATGCCATAGCCAATTTGTATCTTCAGCATCTTTTGTATAAAAGCATGTAATTTGTGTTGACTGAGATGAATTGAAGTCTACTGAATAAATATTTCCTTTTCTAGTTCCTACCAGCTTGACTTCTTTGGTGACTTTGTCTCTTACTTGGCATGAATCATGAGTGAAAGATCATAATTTTTATCACATAATTGACTGATGGACAGCAGGTTATGTTCTAAACCTTTAACATAGGCAACATCTCTAAAGATTAAAGAACCTGCACCAAGGGTTCCATAACCTTTAATTTTACCTGCTTTGCCTCCTCCAAAGATGACTAGGGGTCCTTCTTCTTTTCTGTAATCTTTCAGAATGCTTTTGTTCCCAGTCATATGCCCAGAGCATCCACTGTACAGGTACCATGTTCCATCCTATTGTTCCTTAAGTGAAGGATTGAAAACTTGTATATGGTATCCACAAATATGGGTCCTTATTTGTTAGCTTTGGGCACCCACACTTGAATAATTTTCTTGTGTGGAGTCCAACACTCGAATTATTTGTGGCCTGGTTTGCCACAATTATACCAGTAGATCCTTGGTCTTATTGCTCTAGGTGCTGCTAGTGTTTCTCTACCCCTTCTGCTTCATTCTGCATGTGCAAACGGGGTTTAGATATGGTTTTCTCCATGTAGTATTAGAAGTATTGTTCCACACTGAGTAGTTTGGTGCATACTGGGGTCTTTATTGCCTCTTATTAATTTAAATCTTATGATCCCAGACCATGTGCACTGTGTGGTATTTTGCACCAGTTCAAGCTAATACTTTGCTCAAGGGTTTAACCCTTTGGGTTTGAGCAGTAGAGGCCTAACTCTTCTGCTCTTTTTGCTCAAGAAAGCTTTTCCCCTTCTGCAGGACTTTTGCAGAAGTATGCTTTGCCTCTTTTTGACTGGTTGTGACATCATCACTCACTTTTGAGTGTGGAAGGTCGTTCAACCAATCCTTATAGCCTAATCTTGACCTATCATGTGAGGATTGACCCATGTTTAGCAATTTTTGCAGTTCCAGGGTCTTTCTACTTCATGTGCCCACTTGAGGTTGCAACTCAGCATTTCTCTTTCTGAGTGTTTCCACTACTGCATTGAGAAGCTTTACCCTCTCTCGTGACCTCATTTTGAGCTACTAGTAGATCATTTGACATATTGTCAATTTCCTCATATGCTAGTTTATAATTTTCTATGAGATTTGCAATCAATTCAAGATTGTCTTTATTTTCCCTTTAAAGGGAAATAAAGTTCTCCGAGGTTTCTTGAAGAGCCTCTCTTAGTTCTTCTAAAGAGGCATCTGAGTTAGAAAGATCAAATACTTGTTGCTTTTTTTCATTCTTTGCCATGAAACAGAGCTGAGCATTTGAGATTGTTTCTTCATGATCTGAGTCTGTTTCACTCCATGTTTAAGTAGCAAAGGCCTTCCCTTTTTCTTTTCTTCCAGAGCTTCCTTTGCCATATTCCTTTTAGTTCCTTTGTGTAGACGATTCCTGTGCAGATCGTCTGCATTGTGCAGCAAAGTGCGCTGGCTTTCCACAGTTGTAGCAGACCTCCTTCTCTACTTCTTTGATCTTGGTTGCGAGTTCTTTTTGAAATTTTTCTTCTTGAATAACTTTCTGAACATCTTGTCCATGAGTGCAAGTTCTTCTGATATTGCCTATTCACTTGTAGACGACGTGTCATTGGTTTCCTCTTCTACCATGGATCTCAAAATTTTTTCTTGAGCTTTGAAGGCTAAAGTTTTCTTCCTAGCCTAATCAATTTGTCTCTTATGCTCAACTTCTAGGTTGTAGGTATGCAGCACACCATATAGCTGTGCCAAGGACATCTTTGCAAGATCCCTAGATTCCCTTATTGTTGTGGTCTTTGTTCTCCAAATCTCACCAAGTGATCTCATGAACTTCAGGTTGACTTCCTTGTTATTAAAAATCTTCCCTAAAGTTTTGAGATTGTTGATGAGTACATTGAACCTCTCATACAAGCTGGTAAAGTTTTTATCAGATCTCATTGAGACCCAATCATACTGCTGCATTAGGACATCCTTCTTGTTTTTCCTGATTTCATTCGTTCTTTCATTCCCGAGCAGTAGAGCGTCCCATGCTTCCTTTGCAGTGGTTGTATGAACCAATATCTCAAACATATCATCATGAAGAGCTTTGAATATTTGGTTTCATGTCCTTCTGTCCACCAGCACCAAATCCCATTCCTCCTTTATCCAGAGTGACTTGGGTTTGTCCACCTCCCTGGATGCATCAACTGTATCCGACATCCTTGGAATGCATGGCTCATCTGTGATTACATCATGCATTCTTTTATCAATTGAATCCAGATATGCAAGCATTCTCACCTTCCAGTGATTGAACTCGTCAAATGAGCATACTAGTGGCTCTCCACTGTTGGGGCATTTGGGTAGCTTTGGAGATGTCATGATTTCTTTACAAAATAAACTGTTATTAACTTCTTTGCAGAAATTTATAAAAATAAATGACCTTTTTTTCCCAAAACTGTTAAGTTTGGAAAGTCAGGCTCTAATACCAATTGTAAGATCCATAGGTATAACCTAGGGGGAGGGGGGGTGAATAGGTTGTTTTAAATTTTTTTCCAGTGGAATATAGCGGAATAGTGGATTTCAATACACTGATGATCTTTGCCGACTACTGAGAATGTCTGTAGCATAGACTTAAACTTTGAAAGTTTGTCTCTTTTTGCTATTGTAATTGATTTCTATCAGTTCTAACAATTCAAAACAATGAAAGGCAAATAAAGAACATAGGATTTATACTGGTTCAGACACTCATTATCAACTAATAATCGAGAGCTTAGTCCAGTCTTCTCTTGGTGACCAGTATAGTCAATCCAAGAGGTGAGTTCACTATCTTCATATTTTAGGCATACAAGACAACCCCTTTACAAGTCAGCTAACTTGTCAAAGGTGAAGAACCTAGACCCTTTGTACAGATCCTTTGCTGGAGTCTGCTGTACCTTCTATTCTTCAGTGCAGACTAGTGAACCCTCCTCTTTCTGTTCTTTTTCAATTCAACTCACTTGAATAATTTGAATTCAAATTGATTTTGCATAGTTTGAACGTTCAATTCTTCGTTCAACAGCACTGTTCTTTGAGCTCTTTGATCCCCTTTTATAGGCTGAGGGAATGAACCCGTTATTGTACTTGACCAGATGGTGACAGGTTGTCACATGTGACTCTTTCATTGACGTTGACAGCTCACCTTTTTCTGATGCTCGTACTGTCACTCTGAACCTCAAATCTTCGATGTGATTAATGCTCAGACTTCTGCCCCAACCTTAGGAATCATCTCTGCTGCACTCTAATCTGTTGCAACTTAGTCTGCACTTAGTACAGATGAGATCTCGTCTGCATCCAGTCACTGCTGTAACCTTGTCTGCACCCAGATCTGATGCAATCATTTATGCATTGCTGTGTTGGCCCTTATTTGCAAGAATTGATCCTTGATCTCGAAGCATTTTCAGGTCTTATGTTGTCCAAACATGTCTTAGCTGTTTAGCTGAAATTCTCTGCAGTAGTTTGCATCTGGTGGTACACAATGCTCTCCATCTGTGGCAGTCTGCTCTCCAGCATCTGAGCTAGACTGTAGATACCTAACTAATTTTCAGCCTAAACACACTAACAACATCATGGCTAATACTTCTAAGTTTAGTTCATCAATTTCTATACAAGTGGAGGGATTGCACATTCCTATGAAAACTTTATCACGTTTACGAGTTAAGGTGACGATAGATGGGATACTTTGTTTGGGATCGATTGTTTATTGTATCGTAATGTTTCACAGATTGTGCTAGGACGGTATTGTTTTTGTTATTCATGTTCATTCACAAAAACAAAAAAAAAAAAAAAACAATAAAACAAAAAAAAAGTGTTTTTGTTTTATCAAAGTTGTTTGAATTCGAGTAATCACGTATCCTAATAAAGGGGTGACTCGAGGTGTTGTATATTTGATTTAGGGTGGTTAGTGTGTTCTTGTTTATGACACAATGCCTTAATGGGGGTGGATGTATAAATTGCTAATATTTTGACTCGTATCTTATTTCTACCATTGCACCCAAGCTTCACAAACCAAATAGCCGACCTCCTTTTCACCTATTTTGTTATTTTCTTTGGTCCTGACCTAATATTGAAATGAGATGCAATGTATACTTGATTCACGTAAGAAGATGGTTAGTATGCGAATGCTTATAGCTGATTGTCTTATTTGAGTTGAACTTCTATTTTTGCATGATTACAGTGTTGATATGGTCCTCATGACCATTGTGGGTTAGAGAGTGGTGTCTTGCTAGGGGATCGTCTAGAGATACAAGGATAATTACATATAGTGTGGTGAGAAGGGAATGATGAAATGGCTTGCAGAAATATGTGTGATGACACTTGTTTATTTAATTATTGCGAGTTTCTCATCTTTCATTGTTATGATTTCTTCTTGTGTGTTTTCCTTTGCTTAGCGGGAAACAAATATTTAATTGAGGGAATATGATGTGTATGAAACATTAATCATTTTCTTAGTTTTAATTATGTGTTTTTGTCTATTTTAGTCTTAGTATGAGTCGTTTTAGTTTCTTTTATTGGTAGAGAATCGATACAGCCGTATTTCTTGTTTTTATTGCAGGAATGAGGAGTATAGCATGATTTTGGCCGTGAGCTGCGTGGAAAGGAGAATTGAAGCTGATTTTTTGAAGTTCTTGTTGATTGTGAATATGGCGAGACATGTGTACTGCTTTTTGGAGTTTTAAAATCGAAGTATGCATGTTTTTGAGTGAGCATGGGCCGTGCTTGACGAGCACAGGCCGTGCCAAACACCTTTATGGAGTTCCCTGAGCACGGGCCGTGCCACCTACGCACGGGTCGTGCGTCCCTTTAAAATAGCACAATCTTATCTTGCTATTTTGATGAGATTTCGGTTATTTCTCATTTTTTATATATATCCACTCCGAAAGTTCAAAAAGGATCATCATTTTATCATGATTTTTCATCAGAGAAGAGGCTGGGACGGCGACGAATTGGTCTATTTGACAAGCGGTTGATCTCAGACGGTGCATATCTACACTTTGTTGGATCCTCATCATAATGGAGTTGTAATCGGCTATTTGTAAACCAATTTTCATTGGTTATTGGTTTAATACTCTATACCTAGTTGTGTTGTAATGACTCATTTCAATTGTCTGTTGGATTTGTTGTTTTCATTCATGACAATGGAAGCGTAAAAGCTTAGTATGACGTAGTAGTTTGATCTCTTTCATTAATTTTTATGAGACGTGATTTCTATATTCATTAATTTCATGTTCATGATTTGTGATATCATATTTATGTGTTGATATATTCTTAATTATCAATTTTATATGTTATGATTGATCACCTTAGTACATAGGAGAAACAAGTATGCACTCAAGCCATTCTCTTTTGGTTAATGATAGTAGCAAGTTTATAGGTTAATAACATTCTCTTTTGATTAACCTGTATTCAAATAAAACTGAGCATAATATAGCGTTAATTTGTGTTAGGTCATATTATGAGGTGTCAGAGAAATATTCATAATGCGATATGTTTAATTTGTGTTACATTCTCTTTTGGACATAGAGTGAAAAAGATAGTTTGATTATGTCTTGCTTTATGATAACCAATAGTTATATCAACAATTCTCTTTTTGTCGAGCTTCTAATGAGCACCTATTATAAATGAACATGAAATAAAAATGTTAGTCAATGATTGAATCCATGAAGAATGATAACTATAATCGACATACACTTTATCAACTCTGATAAGACCATCTTTAACAAAAATAAAAAATCTTTAGTTAAATTTTCTCTTCTTATTTTATTCTTGTTTCCACAAGACA
>JAOVYX010004698.1:0-10035 GCA_035668315.1 Drosera spatulata
GCTTTTTTTTTAAATTCAAATCCCGTGTTTTGTTGAAACCCCCCCCCCCCCCCCCCGGTGCCTTAATTAGGAATTCAAACTAAGCAATATTTCGAACCAACTAGTTGTGCAATAGGACAAAGGTTTCATCTTAGGCCATCATTTTTCTAAATTGACATATTTTTCACTAAATTGCTAAAAGTTGAAATTTTTTATAATTTCTATAACTCTTGCGCATCACATTTGTTAAACATCTAGAAAATGATGAAATCATAATTCTTTTTTATTATTTTTTCAGAAAATCAACAAAAGTAAAATCAATGAAAATAAGAAACTAGATCAACTAATCACTCCCCCAAGGTAGAACTATACATTGTCCTCAATGTTTAAGAATAAAAAGTGAAATGCAATAAGGACATAAAAATAAAATAGAAACTCACCTTGGTAGAGGTGAAATCTCGTCGATAGTAGTTGTTTCCTTCAAAATACACTAATCTTACGCCTTATGCTCAATATGGTTGTGAAATGCCCTATGAATCATATGTTTAGTCCTGCACATATTCTCATAAAACACATCAAAGACTCGAGTAGAAAATACCATGTAATAAATTAAAACATCATTGCACACTTATTCTATCGATTTTCATAGCAAGGATTCAGTATTTTGATGTATTTGATCGAGAGGATATATGATTAGTGTAAGATCCATAGGTACAACCTAGAGGGGGGATGAATAGCTTGTTTTAAATTTTTCAGTGTAATACAGAGGAATATTTGATTTAATTACACTGATGATACTTGCAAACTACCAAAGGTGTCTACAGCAGAGATTTATACTTTGAGAGTTTGTCTCTATTTGCTGTTTTGATTGATTTCTAGCAGTTCTAAAAGTGTAGAGTAATGGAAAGCAAGTAAAGAACACAGGATTTTATACTGGTTTAGACACTCATTATCAACTAATAATCGATGTAGTCAATCCAAGAGGTGAGCTCACTATCTTCTTGTTTTTGTCATACAAGACAACCCCTTCACAAGTTTACAGCTTGCCAAAGGCGAAAAACCTAGACCCTTGCACAGATCCTTCACTGGACTCCGCTGCAGCTTTGTTCTTCAATGCAGACTAATGAACTCCTTTCTTCGTGTTTGTTCAATTCAGCTCACTTGAATAGCTTTGAATTTAGATTTCTCGTATGTTTTTATACGTTCAAATCATTCATCAACAACACTATTCCTTGAGCTCTTTTATCCCCTTTTATAGGTAGAGGAAATGAACCCGTGATTGTACTTGATCTGATATTGATAGCTTGTCTGTTTCCAACAAATGTGACCCCTTCACTGATGTTGACAGATCAGCTTCATTCTGATCCTCGTACAGTTTCTCCATACCTCAAATCTTCGATTTGATCAATCCTTTGATCCTTGTATAACCTAGGCAACCATCTTTGTTGCCCTCAATGTGCTGCAACTTAGTTTGCACTCAATACCATTGAGACCTCGTATGCACCCGATCACTACTGCAACTTCGTCTGCACTTAGCATTACTGCAACATTTTCTGCATTGCTGTGTTGGCCCTTGTCAACAAGATTGATCCTAGATCCTGAAGCATTTGCAGGTCTTTTGCTGTCCATGCATGTCTTAGCTGCCTTGCTGAAATTCTCTGTTGTAGTCTGCATCTGATGGCCCACAATGCTCTCCATCTGTGGTCGTCTGCTCTTTAGCATCAAACCTAGACTGCAAATTACTAACTAATTTCCAGCCTTAGCACACCAACTACATCATGGTTAATACTTCTAAGTTTTGTTCATCAATTTCTATACAACTGGAGGTATTGCTCATTCCCATCAATCTCCCCCTAAATTGATGCTAATAAAACTCTTAAGTAAAACAACAAGCTTACCAATTACATTTGTTTTAAAAACTTAATCCTATTTCTAAGATTAAAGTGCAGCACAGGATGTATCATTCTTACCCGTGATGCTTACTGCCTATGCTGCGCTTTTGAGGCTGACCCTCTGATGTGCTTAGTTGCCTTGTTTTCTCCCCCCTGGGGTTGCTCCCCTTGAGATCTTTGCCCTAATGACCTCCTTCGTAGGGTTTGCTCCCCCTTAGATCCTTGCCTTGATAGGGGCCTTTGCTTTGCAGCCCTCTCCTCTTTTGTTGCTGCAGTTAATTTTCTTTTGAGCTCTTCTGCAGACGGCCTTTCTACTTCTTTTCCTTTCTCTGTTGCCTTCTCTCCCTTTTTGTTAGCATCTAGTGCTGTTGTAAGGGCTTCGATTACAGCTCGAAGGACTTTTAGTTCAGAAGTGGTTGTCTGTTGAGCAGCTGTGGCCTTGGCAGTTTCAAGCTAAATCTTGGTTTCTAGAAAGCTGAGCCTTCTGTCATTGTCGAAGATGTGTTCCTTGAGTTGCCGTTGAGTGGTCTTCAGAGAACTTTGCAGTCTGCGAAGGTCAGCTGAGTATTGGCCCCTTAGCTTGTTCAGATTTGAAGAACTAAGCCTATACTGCTGGAGATTTAGGGCATTGTGCCCCTTTGGATTTGATTGAGAAGCCCTTGAGCCATATTGGAGAGAGTATCTTGGATGTCTGCAAAGCATTTGATCCTGGTATTCTTCTCAGCTTCTAGCTCATCTGCAACTGGTCGAGTCTATCAAGAAGATCCTTGAATGCATCATTTGTCCACTAATGCATGTTGTAAACCTCCTGATCCAGTTGCCTCAGTTTGTACTCCGCTGTAGTTTCTGGTGGAAATGACTATTGATGTACAGGAATTTTAGTTGTGGCCATTGTTCTTGCGATAGAGGATGGCCTTTCATGGATTGGTGACAATCTGATATCTTCAAGGACTTGCCTCAGACTTCTGGCTGCAGTCTGGGGTTTCATTGGAATATCAGATGTGCCACTGTAGTGCAGTCCTTGAGGGAATCCCACTGAGGGTGGATCTGTCCTGGTCTGCACCAATCCGAATGAAGAAAGAGGTGAAACTACTAGGTTTAGAGGGGATACACCTTGGGTGTGCATATGCTCCTGACTTGTGGAGGTGGCACTCATCAGCTACTTCTTGATTTCTTCAAGTGTCATCCCTTTGAAAGGGTTGTCGTCTACAGTTTGCCCTTCTTTTAGTGCAGAAGTCATATCAGGTGACTCATCTTCAACTATGACAATCTCCTCTGTTTGTGTTGGAGTTAGATCAAGAGCTGTGACCTCTGTGGATCCTATCCGTGTAGTAGTTTGCTCATCATCTGCTTCCCTTTTCTCTGAGGTAGCCTCTGCGGCTTCTATGCCATGTGATTCCTCTGCTGCTGGAATGTCTGTTGTTATTGCTCTGCTGCTGATTTTTTTGTTTCTGACCTCTTTGCTGTTGTTGTCTCTTCTTGTGATGGTTTTGCTGTTTCTGGCTTGTCTGCTATAGGTGCCTCAGCTGCTGATTCTTCTGGTTCTATTGATGCTTCTGGTTCTACTGCTGCTGGTGTTGGCTCTACTGATGTTTGGCTCATATCATTCATCCTTTGATCCTACTTTTGTCATATATCTAGACGTCTTTACAAGAAAATCTTAAGATTTAAGTCCGGTTTTTGTACATGATTTGGCTTTGATGCGTGTTGATGTTTTTGTAGGTAAAACGGACATTTCATGGACGAGCAAAGACGTATCAAGGAAGAATGATCGAGCTAGAAGTATACAGATCGAATGATGGAGGAACGAAGCGGTTTTGAAGCCATGGGACACAGAATATAAAGCGCCTGGGCGCCTTGTTCTTTCAAGCCCGAGCGCCAAGCCCTATTGCCATTCGAAATTCACTACAAAGTGTCCGGGGGAGTTATGAGATGATGATCATGCTTATGAGATGTTTGATGATTTGTCTTGATCTCTCCATGATTAGATAAACTCCTTGTGGGGGTTGTGATAGTTGGAAGGTTGTGTGGAATGTTGTGATTGTTGTAGATCCAGGTGATTCGGATTGGGATCTAGGTTTATGGTTATGCATAATGTTTCGATGACTTGATCACGTGTCGTATGATGTAGGATACGTATTGATTCCAAAAGGACAGGTAGGTATCGGACCATGGCCATTCATCCGCACGTTGAATGCATGACCAAGAGGTTGTATGTGTGACGTGTGAGTCGTTAAAGGGAACCCGAGCTTAGACTAGTTAGATATGACGGCCTTTCATCAAACGATGCTAGAGGCGACGTCGTGCTAGAGTAACTTTATGACTCGAGAGAGCTTAAACTTCACCTTAGGACCCGATTGAGATCACCTTGAAATGACTAGATCAACACTTAGCAACTATACACACAACCGGAAGACGACATCACAACCCCTCTCTTCCCCCATATCTTAGACTCGACTCTATTCAAGTTAGATAATCTCATTTAGCTATTTAGTTAGTAGAACTAGTTTTACATTCAAACCCATCTATACTCGATTTGGTTGACCCAAGGTTAGCTATCATACTTCAATTGCTAGAATACTAGATCCTCGTGGGAACTATATCTTTTACTCATTTATTACTTACTACACGACACGTACGCTTGCATTCTGACGTGACTTATTAGTCGTAAATAAGTTTTTGGCGTCGTTGTCGGTGATCTAAATCTCTACCATCGGAGACAATAGCTATCTTGTGCTTAAACATTTTTATATTCTTTGTTTCATTCTCTACTCTTGCCTTCTCTTAATTCTTTGATTCCAATTGAAGTTGTGTGTGTGTTTGTTGCTCTTGTAGGTGACATTCTTATGCATGCAAAGCTTGCCTCACGGACTCCTTTTACCTCTTCATCACGAGATCGAGGGGACTCTCAGAAGGATCCGCAAGGAACACAAGTTCAACTCTCATACTCCATCAACCTCGATAAAACCCCAAGACAATTAGCAAGGCGACCTCAATCCTCTTCCTCAACTCCCTCTAAACCCAATGGAGAACATCTAAGCATAAATTCAAGCCGCCGTCCAAGCCGCGGTGCAAGCGGCTAGAGTGGGTATTCCTCCACCTCAACCGATTTTACCATCCATAAAAGAATAAGCAATGCCAAAGGTAATAAATGAATATAGCGTCATTGTGACACCTCCCATCGATGTAAGGAACTTTGAGATCAAGCCATCACTCATCAACATGATCCAAGGGAAGCCCTTTGGTAGGCACCCTAGCGAGTGTCCTAACAATCATCTTGCAAAGTTTCTTATGTGCACCAACACAATCAAGGTTAATGGGGTGACCAAAGAGGCTATTCGGCTCTTTCTCTTCCCTTTTCCTTGAAGGGTAAGGCCTCAGAGTGGCTCTTCAACCTTCCTCCCGACTCAATCTTCACTTGGACCGATATGGCTCAAAAATTTCTAGCAAAGTTCTTCTTGCCGCCAAGTCGGTCAAGTTTTGAACCGATATTACGACCTTTGCTCAATATGACACGGAGACTCTTCATGAAGCTTGGGAAAGCTTTAAGGAACTCCTCAAAAAGTGCCCACATCATGGTTTGTCCGATTGGATGCAAATGGAAAGTTTCTTCGAGGGACTTCACCATGAACTCCGAGTTTCTCTTGATATAGCGGCAAAGGGATCTTTCATGAAACTTGATTATCATACCGTATGCAATCTCTTGGATTCTATGACCGATAGCTCATATCAATGGCCAGGTGAACGTCAAACTCCAAGGAAAGCCGCGGGCGTGATTGAGTTAGATCATGTGTCCTCTATTATGAAGTAATTGAATGTTCTTACAAAGCATATGAGCGCTTTGGCTTCAGGCTCTACAAAAGGTCAAGTAAATTCTATCCAATCTCCTATTCAATCTTCTATACAATTTTCACCCCCTTCTTGTGATCTCTGTGACGATTATTTACAAGTGAATATGGTTAAAGTTCAAAACATGGAACAAGTAGCTTATGGGCAAGGTTACAATGGGCAAGATTACGCTCGACCTCAACAAGGTGGTAACCAAAATTACAACCCCAACAACACAAGGAATCATCCGGGTTTCTCTTGGAGAAATAATCAAGCTGCTCTTACACCGTCGGGTTTCAATCAAGCACCACTAGCGCCACAACCTCCTAAGAGTAGCCTTGACGAAGTCTTGGCGAAGTACATTGTCAAAACGGATGAGAACTTCCAATACCATGAGACCATCTTGATAAGTCATGGAGCATCATTGAAGAACTTAGAGATAGAAGTGGGCCAAATAGCAACGCTCCCAACCAACCGTTCATAAGGACAACTTCCGAGAACCACGAAAAAGAATCCCATTGAACATGTCAAGGTGATCTCTACAAGAAGCGGAATGACTTTGAAGGATCCATAATGGCCTAAGGATGATGAGCCTTAAATGAGAAGGAACCCGACACTACCAAGGCGAATGAGTCTATCCACGATCCACAAACGGAGCACGCCAATGAAGAGACTTCTCCCCCTAAGGAGAAGGCCAAGGTTACATCTAAACTTTTTCTGGACAATCCCCCTCCCTATGTACCCAAGGTTCCATTTCATCAACGGTTCGTCAAACACAAGCTAGACAAGCAATTTGAGAAGTTTTTGGAAGTTTTTCAAAGGTTACACATCAACATTCCATTCGCGGATGTCTAAATGTCATCGTATGCAAAGTTTACAAAGAAAATCCTGTCAAAGAAGCGGAAACTTGAGGAGATTGAGAATGTTAAGCTCAACAAGGAGTGTAGTGCCATCATCCAACGGAAACTACCTCAAAAGCTCAAGGACCCCGGGAGTTTCACAATCCCATACACCATTGGGAAGGTTAAAGTAGATAAGGCCTTATGTTATTTGGGTGCCTCTATTAACTTGATGCCCTATTCTTTTTGTAGGAAGCTTGGAATTGAGGATCTGAAGCCCACATACATGACTCTACAAATGGCGGATCGTTCCCTCACTCATCTGAGAGGAGTGATTGAGGAGCTGCTCGTAAAGGTTGATCGGTTCTTTTTTCCCGTTGATTTTGTAATCTTGGACATGGAAGAAGATAACAATGAGTTGATTATCTTGGGGAGGCCATTCCTAGCAGCCGAAAGGGCATTGATCGACGTCAAAAGTGGAGATTTGAAGCTCCGGGTTGACGGGAAGGAAGCTATTTTCAAGGTATTCAAGGCGTCAAATGCCTTGAACACTCAAGATTACGATATTTGAAGACACATCAATAGAGAAAATACTAGATCCAAAGCTTCAAAACGAGGTAACACGTTCTTTAGATAAGCTTGATGCATCTTTCAGAGGTATGACTTCGAGCTCTCCTATCTCTCCTTGTGCCAATGCTAAGTATAATAATCTTGACGAGTCCCTTGAGGTTGTAATAAGGGAGCCACATCAAGTCTTTGAGACATTATTGAAAAACATCGAGTCATTGGAATCTTCGAATGCATGCTTGAAAGTTGAGAATGAGAAAACAATGATTTAGAGAAAGAGGTCCATTACCTAAAGGGAAAGATTGTTCCGAATACAATTATTGTGCCTTTAGATTCTCAAAAGGCGACACGATCTTGTGGAATGAACACTCGTCATCTTAAGTAAAGGAAGAGATGTTCAAACGCTAATCATTATCGTGCTAAGAATTATCACGATGCATTTGATCATTCTCCTCATTGTAGATTCAAAGAAGCATCGGGAAACTCTTATGGATCAAGTAAAGTATGGGTTGAGAAGCGGTTTCTCGGGAATCATATTGAACCGGCTCAACAAGGAATGATTAGGGTTTGGGTACCTAAGTCAGGTATCCATCGAGAGAATACAGAGCAGGATTGAGAATTTCAAGACTTCGGGTTAAGGACGTTAAACTAAGCGCTGTGTGGGAGGCAACCCACAAGGGAGTTCTTGTCCTTTATTCTCAATAAGTAGTTGGTGTTTCGCTCTCTTATTCATCATTTTATGTTTTCCATGTAGTTCGCGGAATAAAATGGGGACTTTTTATCACGAAGAGGTGTGGACGAGACGGGACAACAAAATGATCGGGACATCGACATGGTAACACTTCATTCGTATCTAGAAAACGAGCTCCAAACAAGGTGCATGCTTCGATTCCTAAGTTTTTGGAGTTAGTCGATACCAAAGAGTTCAAGCGATATGCATTTTTGCACTTTAGTTTGACCCAAAACAAAGTGCCCGGGCGTTTCCTTTACTCACGTCTGGGCTTGGACCTTCACGAGTGAGGTTTTGTGCTTCGTACAATACATCGAAGCGCCCGGATAGTGTATCTTTGCGCCGAGCACGATCTCATTGTCACAAAAACTCCAAGTTGAAAAGTCACCCAAACATCGCGAGCGCAGTTCAAATAAGCGCCCGGACATCCTACTTAAGTGTGCTTCGAAATGTACATCAAAGTGCCCGGGCATTTCATGTACTCACGCCCGAGCGCGGTACTTTGATGGAAAAAGTTGAAGTTCGAAAAACACACTGAAGCGCCCCGGGCGTAATACGTTCTAGCGCTCGGGCCTGGTTCGTTTTAGTGCACCAGGTATGAATACCCCGAACCCAAACACCCAAACACCTAAAACTCATTTATAAACGCCCCGAATCCTAACTTACATCAAATTCTCGTGTCGTTACATCCAATTCATCTGTGACTAAGGTATGATCAACCCTTCTCCTTCATTATCTCTTGATTTCATTGAATGTGAAGGATGTGGAGGATTAGGTTTAGTTGAATGAATTGATGAGTTGTGATGAATTTTGATGAATACATGCGTAGAATGGGTTGGAATGGATTGCGATAATAAATTGGTGATGAAATCCATGCTAGTTGTATGACTCGGGTTGTGATTAAGATTCAAATTCTATGTTTGAGGGGTGTTTTCTACCATGCAAGCAAGGTGTTCGATGATATGCTCCTTAAGCCTTTGCATCCACCAATCATGTCTAATGACTTGCGATGTACTCTTATTATCATCGATCACCTATATGCAATCCATGCATTAACTTTTTGCTGCGCACTAACACTTTGCGATCTTAGGTACAATGGCTGGTGGACGTGACAAGGACAAGAAGATCGCCGCCGAAGCTTCATCCTCTTGCCCCAAGCGGACGAAACTGAGCTCTGGTACGGACTCCCCACCTCCGGAGCAAGGGCCTTCACCTAACCTCCACGTTCCTATCGCCCGAAGCATTGGTTCGCTACCGTACAATCATCGCAAGGGAGTGTATCGTGGAGTGACAGGTTGACGCCCTCTACTTCTCGCAACACATTGGCGAGCGGGGTTGGAAGGCGTTTCGCGAGATGCCGCAGGAAGCCTTCAAATCACTCAGGGCTAAATTCTACGCCAACGTTGTTGCCTACCCCAACCGCCCGGAGATGATGGTGCAAGGACTTCTAGAATAGTTAGGAACCTTAAGTTAGTTTAGTTGATCAGTTTCAACTTTCTCTGTGGGATCGACCCCTACTTCCACTACTACATTTAACTCCATATTTATAGAGTGAAGTGGGCGCTCTTAAATATAAATTTAACGTGCTTACGACGGCACGCACCAGATTTTTGGCGCCGTTGCCGGGGAAACGCTGGTAACTGGTGTCGAATCAACCAAATTTAACTTAACAACTTTCTATTCTGGTTTTTTTTTTTTAAAAAAAAAAACAACAAAAAAAAAACAAAAACCAAACAAAACAACAAAAAAAAATCAAAACAAATCAAATCAAAACAAAAAAAAATGTTTTCAAAGCATTCTTTGTGAGATTGTTGATTTTGAATTCATTTTTAGATTGATTTTTATTATGGCTCATAACTATCAATCATATGGTATAATGAATTATCAATCATACGATAATTCTTATTCTCAAACATTAAATGAAATTGCGCAATGATTGAAGAAATGAACAACAATATGAATCATAGGCTATATGAGGATCATTTAACAAGAAACACCAAACTAACAATTGCCCAAATTTATCATCTTATGACTATTCCACTCAAATGAATATTTTTCAGCAACCATCACAACAACAATATGGATATAATGTTCATTATTACTATTATGATGGTGGATGGTTAGATTATCAAAGTCATCATGATTCATATCAAGACTTTAATTCTTCAATGCCAGACAATTCTTTGGACTTTTCACAAAG
>JAOVYX010004699.1:0-10035 GCA_035668315.1 Drosera spatulata
AATCTACAAGATATCCTACCAGTATTTGCTGCTCCTCAGCCGAGATGCTGGAGACATCTTGCCTTTTTGATGCTGATAAAATAGATACATTGGGAAATGGTTCAGACATCAAAGGAGAAAGGAACCTAGCTGCATTTTATTACTCGCCCAAAGAACATACCTGTGTACAGGTCCGCATCACGGTCAACCTAAAAAGATTAGGAAGTCAGACAGAAAGCAGCACTTGCAAGCAACTATGTACCAATTCAATGGTCGAATAGCTCAGGAAAACAAAATGAGTATACTACAAGTGGCTAGACTAGAACTCAAGAATGCACAAATGTCTCCATTTTCTCGAGTATGACCAACCTATTCAATGTTTGACAGCAAATAAACACTCCACAACTATTAAAAAGCCTAATTTTGCAGATGCTATCAGATGACAGCATGCCACATATTCTGGGCTTGCTATAATTCAGACATCATGAAATCAATAAACCAGAAACATAACTAGTCCTGTCAACTAAAAAGTATTTGGAAGAAGTTCTACATGGGAACAGGCTAACATGCGATTAAAAAGATCGATTAGGTGAGGAACCACCTGCGATCTTGATGCTAAAGACTGTTTAAGATTCTTGTTGTCATCTAACAGTCTAGAGATCTCTTGGTCCTTCTCTCCAATCATTCTGTCGGCCAGATCGCGAAAAGAATCATGCTCTTCCTGGATGCAACAACTCTACTTAGTTCGTAAAGATTTTAAAATTTAAACCAATGCAAATATAAACAATCAATGTACGTACTTTCAACTTTGTATATTGGAGCTTAATATTTTCCAGTTCCTCCTGTAAATTGGCTGCACTGGAAACCTCCATTTGATCCCTGAGAGTCTCATATTTTGCTGCATAATACTCAAATGAATTAAGGAAAAAGCTATCATGCACTCAATCACAAACTCATAAGCTCGCTAAAGGTAGATTACAGCGCCATGTGTCTTCCAAGTTCTTGAGATTTAGTTCCCAAACTTCTTTGTCAGTTCTGTAACAAAGATTCGCAGAATCAAGTTTCTTTTCTAGATCTTTGGCCCACTTCTCAGTGCTGGCAAGAGCTGCATCCCTGAAATCAATGTAGAATATCTTAGCAAGGAATCAAAGACTCAAAAGTATCCGACAATTTTCTACATCATGATCCAGGAATTTGTAGCCCTATCCGTTCTCCTCTTCTCAATTCATGTCATGCGTTGTACACAATTGTTAATAATATATCTAAATAGGAAAGAAAGATGGAAAGGGGAATTCCTGTGCCTAAAATTACACTCTTCAATCCTTGAACGGTTACCGCTGAACACAAACTACAAAGTTAAGATACTACCAAAAAATCATTGTTGTCACAGTAGGTACATATTGACCAGTTCGCAATTTTGGTGTTAGGCTAATCATGATAGCCATTAGGGTTAAATAAATATCATCTGAAATGGCAAGACCCAATCTTCCACTAGGCATGAGGCGGCAACAGCAGTAAGAACACATGGACTTGAGGGGGACAAATACCGTGCAGAAAGTATCTTTTCAAGATTGGCCACAGCGTCCTGAAGCTCTTTGATAACCTTTTCCTTCTCTTCAGAGAGAGATATGATTTCCTTTTCAGCCACCTAAAAGGCAAAAGAACCAACCAGTTGTTTAACCATCAAATTATGTAGAACACCTATATGGTCTCCTTTCACGATCCTTAGAAACAGTATGAGGAACAAGTACTTTCAATGATTCCCCTAGAGCTCTCAGTTGCTCAGAATCCATGGCTGCAGCCAACTCTGCATCCTTCTTTTGTAGAAGCGAGTGTGCACGAACCTTGTATGCAGAAAATTCAGCTTCCAGTTGGCTGATCTACAGGTAGCAACAGAATGATTGATTTTCAAGCCAATATAACTTAATTGTATTGAAGTGCAAATAATGAGTAACCCAGTAATAAAATAACCGTGCGACGTTAAAGGATGAGGACAATACATCCTACATTGTCTTAGCATAGAGTATCATAAACTTGATAAAGCCAGAATTCAGATAGGAGAAAACAGCTGACTATGATTACCATCATCAGTTGCTGAAGAACATGGACAGCAAGTCCCACTAGATAAAAAGCAACATACTTAAAAAGGAACCTACTTTCCTTCTGAGTTCGGACATAATATAACATTTAAATTACTCGAAGCAATCCTAAATGCCATGGAGCAGATATCACCAATGCAATTACAAAGAATGCATTATGTCATTAGGTTTTCAATACCTTCTCCCTAGCAGCGGCTAATTCCCCATCTCTAACACCAAGCAACTGTTTTTGCACCGACAGTTCCAGTTCGAACTGACCTGCAGGCCAAGAGTACTGCAGCAACTGAGATCCTTTTCACCATAAGAAATGCATTACTGAGGAAAAGGGAAATTCAGTGAAGTGCATGAATAAGAACTTCTTGTTTTAGCAGCTTCCAATTCTGCATCTACGCGCTTGCTTTCAGACACCTTTAGTTTCTGTTTAAGTGCATGGAGCGTTGACTCCCACTTCTCCTTCTCCTTCTCCTATAACATCACACAACAGAAACAATAAGCATCGCTCACACGTCATCAGGAACACAAAACTGGAAAAGGAGCTTGGGCTGGACAGTATTTTCAACAATGAAATCAATAAAATTCAATGCGCAATGACATTCACAATTATCACAGGAATACATGGAGAACCATCATGCAGCTACCTAAGAATGATAAGGAACTGCTTAAGAAAAGACAGCAAAGGGAAGAGATAAAAAAAAGAAAAGGAATCCTCCTACCGGCGAATGGTTATTTTGAGTTATTGACCACCACAGAATACATAAGAGCGTCATTGGGGATCTTCAGTCACTATGGGATCTTTCTCCAAAGCATGCTGAGCTAATCAGAATCAAAGCTTTGGAGAATAATAAAAACTGACTGACAACAAATACGTCGAAGGATCCTAAGGGAAATACATAAGAAATGAAAGCAGTAATTGCTGTTTCAGACCTAAGTTGAGACAAAAGAAATCATCCTAAGATCAGAAAATGGTTTAACTTTAACCAGGTTCATGGTTGACTCGTTAAGCTATTTTTTAACATACTTAAAATAAAAGCAAAAAGAAAAGCTATCTACCACGTCACATAAAGCTCATTTGGTACAACAAGCTGTCGAAGGTGATACATCATAGTCAGACCCATACATGTTCATGCGTCTGGTGAACAAGCTCCGCCTTCACTGATTCAACAGCAGCATTGAGTCTGGCTGCTTCGCCAGATAGCGCTGCATCCATTTCTGCAATTTTAGATTCTTTTTCAGCAAGCAGGACCTGAAAGGAATCATGAGTTTTCTTAATCCAACTAGATCACTACCCTTCAGAACAACACTGATGGCTTAGGCTCGTTCAGTTTGATTCTCCCAGTCAATGTAAAAAGCTTGGAACATTCAAGGGCATTTGAATTTATGAAAGGAAGTCATACAACCAAGGTTGACTATGGTCGGCCTTTCATTCTGCATTTCATTAATAAGAGTGAAGACTAAAGAGAAAAGAGGGGGAGAAAAAAGCTAATGATACCTGCAAAGAAGATATAGTCCCTGCTGCCTTGTTTCCATCTGATATGGCTTCAGCAAGTTGCGCTTCCAAACTCTCCGCTTGCTGAAACAAAACAGAAAACAAGATAGGATGTGCTCACGTTAAGGGCCTAAAATATCATATCATTCGAACACATTTCATATTCATAGGTGGATTTACCTTTTGATGCTTAGCGGAGAGCTCAGCAATAGAACTTTGTCTCCTTTCTTCAGCAGCTTGCAACAAACCTCGCATGTTTGCCACCATCTGCATCATAAATTTAAAGATATAGAGATGAATAAAGAAACACAGGGAATGCTCTTGCATGCACTCCAAACGAGAAATATAACATTCAACAACTTCGGGAAAGTAAGTTCTACTAATTAGAGTATTCAAAACTACATCTAAATTTGCGCCGCAGCCCCCCCAAACATCCTTTTCCCAAAAAAGAAAACAAGAAAAAAAAATCAATTAAGACTCAGGATTTCATAAATCTTTATAAATTTCATGTTCATCTTTTTTCTCCAGGGATATATCCTTAGCAGCTCAACTTTACCTACAGAATCCAATATGCTAAAAGACAACAAGCAACAAGGATCTGGAATTTCTTAAAGCTCCATCACTAAAGCAAAACCATTACCAATACGTGATGAACATAAGAACTAGCAGTAACAAAACATTGTTTCATTAGATGATGCGGGGAGAAAAATTGGCGCGTGCAGCTCACGCAAAATCCTAGGTTGCCTTTCAGCATCCTCGCCGTGATCCAAGTCTACCCGCACCATCATTTGTAAGATGTTGACAAACTAATGTACGATGATACTGGTGTACAATTACATAGGGGAGAAGAAAGAAACTGAGATGCTCTATGGCCCCTATCCCATAGCAACCAGAAGTAAGAATTCAAACTATGTATAAAGCTCAAGGAAACAACATCAGCTGCAACACTAGATGTTTCTGCAGGGACGAGAATAAAAATACACTTTAGTCTGCCATGGGTGGTTGAGCAGTTCTGGTCCTCCTGGAAGCTACCTCTAGTACTAAATAATTAAGCAACAATAAGAAAAGAACAAATAAGGCTACTCAACTCCAGGTACAACAATCAAGATGTTCACTGAGTCCGGTGATAGTATTGCAAGCAGTGGGAAATAAAGCTAACTCATGCACCTGTTCTTTGTCCAAAAGTGATTGCTGCAAAGCCTCAAGAGCATGTTCCTTGGGTTCCAAAGAATGGCGCAACTCTTCAATGGTGTCTCGTAACCTGCTCAAAACAAGCATCAGTTCATTCAAAAGAACAAGTGTGTCACATGAGATAGCATCACCAAGAATACCATTCATATTCATGTATTGAACATTTAGAATCATGAGAGACGATATATTTAGATAAGTGAATACTATGACTCTTAAAATTGTGGCAATTTCATCAAGTAGGACGGCAGGCTAGAACAACACTTGAAAATAGTAGCACTATATAGCAAGAGGAGGAAAATGGAGGATCTTACAGCACCTCAGCAACATTACACGCAAGAATGTTCTTTTTCATGATCTCAGTAGAAACAACAGCCATAAGCTTGTAACAATATCTATCACCCCAAAATTACCAATGCCAATTCTAGTCTATAGTTTGTGAAACGTCACATACTTATTTTTAGCACTTCTCAGTAGCTGCCTCTCCACATCCATTGCTTTTAATGCTTCATTTGCTTGTTGCCGTGTGCGCTCCAGCTCTTGCTGCAATGCTGAAAGCTGGGACGACGCTTTCTCAGCTCTTTCATTTACTTCCTGGAACTGGGCCTCAAGATCATCCTTCTCCTAAAGTTTGTGATCCCGACATGAAACCACAATAAACATGATTACAAAATGGTTCCACCACATTTGACTAGATAGAAATGTAAAAACAAGAGAAACATCAGAACAAACAAAGGAGAACCAAACAGCACAAACAATTGATTTGTGCCGCCAAAATGAGAAAGAGAAGCTTTCAGTTTTCGGCAAGAGGAACTTAGTAAATGATTAGTGAAGTGGTTAGACTCAGTAATCAACAGAACAAAACATAATCAAGGCCAAAACATGAGTTGATCAGAGCGACTCATCTTGCTTCCCATTTGCTCATCTAACATTAGCTGGCATGATTTTTCTCACAAATTTGTTCCTGAGATTATCTTTTAATCCCCATGTTTTCTACTAAAACTAAGTGTCATATCCAAAATATTCAATCAATATGGCCGATAACAAAACAATGACACCATGCTTTGAAAAAAATGCATGATAAACTGCCCACACATGACTACAAGGTACAACCATACCTTTTGAGCATCCTGAATTCGCTGCTTCGCCCTCTTATGAAGCCTGCTAAATTTCGAATCGAGTTCAGAATACTTATCATCCCGCTCTTTTAACTCCTTCTCCATCTTCTCCCGAGCTGCGCCAAAGACAAACTTGCCAACAAAATTCACACGAGTTGCTAAAGCACTAATCAACGCTAGTTCAAAACCCTAACAAATCCATCAAACAAGAAAGCATTCTAAAAATCATCGACCAAGCTCATTCGTGCTGAACCCTAACAATTTCACAGATCAACAACCTTCAGCGAGCTGAACCGAAAGCTCATTCGCTCTCGCATCCGCCTCTTCATGGCTCGACCTGACAAACTTCAATGCTTCCTCGGCCGCACTACGCATCTCCTTCTCCTCCACCAACTCTTTCCCCAAACACTCCACCTTCTCCCTCAGTCCCTTCACCTCCTCCTCCTCCTCTCCTCCACGCGCCTCCGCCTCCTTCAGCGACCCCTTCAACTCCTCGAATTTCGACTTCAAGTACTCGTTCTGGAACCTCATCTCCACCGCCATCTGTACCAGATCATCTTCTTCGCCATAATACGCCAGACCACCGAGCTGATGGAACCCGTTCGCGATCGCACGGGCTCCATCGTCGTCGATATTATTCTTACGAAGATCATCTGGATCATCCTCCGACGAGGATGACATTGTGTTGATCTTGTTTGTCAGCCGATCATCGGCGCCGAGTGAGATCGGGATAGCGACTAAGATGAGACTGAGGAATTTCTCTGCTGAATGGATTCGAGGATGGCCGGAGAGTTAGGGATAGCGCCGGTGGTGACTGGTGTCTACGGCGGCGGCGAGATAAAAAACGCCAGAGTGTGATCGGATCGGATCGGATCGGATCCAATTGTTCCCTGATTTGATTATGGGTTTTCACCCAACGCCACTGGGTGCATGTCCAATTAGAAAATAGATTTATATAGTAACAAATGATAACTGTTCTAAATTGTTTAAACATAATAATTTTTTGAAAATAAAAAAATTATATTTAAATCTAGATATTTTTTTTAGATTTTATTTATTTTTATGATAATTAAAGAAATTTATCTAATTAATTATTAATTAGATCTAAGTATCTTAATTAGGTTAAAAAATTAGATATTGATTAATCATCTTAAATCCTATTAATAGAGCTCATTTATAAGGTGTTATGTACACATTTTAAAGAAAGAAAATCTATTTTTCTCTTTCTATATTCTCTCTCTAAAATAATTCAATTACTTTATTAATTTCGAGGTTTATCGAAATCAAACCGGCTATATTGACGAATCAATTCAACCGATAAAATCATTTGTTCTATAACACATTATCAGCATGAGCCTTTAACTAATTGAGATCGAAAGTCAAACTAAGATACTTTATTATACCCGCATGTTTTGATTTTGTTTTGATCCATATCATAATAATCTGATAAAAATAATTATGATTTCACCGTCGGACGAAGTATCGCCTGTGTGAAAATCTATTAATTAGTTTCAATACATTAATGCGATTTATCCCTTTTATGTGGATCATCGGTAAATTTGACCACGAACATTGATGTGATTGTCCCATTTTGTGTGATTCATTCGCAAATAGTGAGAAACTTTATTTTCCATGTTGGTGCATTTGGTTCAAGTGGTAAGACTTAACTTTTGTGTTTTTTTATTAAAATACAATAAAAGACGTAATGGCCTTCAATGATGAAGAAATAATAAACAGAATGCGAAACAATCTTAACAAATTATTGTGTTACTAGTATTTCTTAGCATTGTAACAATTATTTACTTTCTCCTTATAATTAAATACAAGCTTTAAGAGTATGATGGATAATAAAAGTTTTAAAATATATGAGTGAAATTGAATAAAATTTTATTTTTCAGCAATTATAGGATCTGATTGATTTTATATCGTTTTTATCAATAAATTAGATAGCTTACAACAAATCGCAGTAATAGAAAAAAAAATGATAATAACTGAAAATTTTCATTACTACCATCAAATTGCTATATCCGTATTTTTTTTGATGTGTTTAGAGAATTGTGGCAAACCTTACAAAATTGGAATTCAAAACACTATACCTACCAAGAGAAAACTATATATCATGCATTCTTGATATTAAATTACACTTATATGCAATATGTGTAAAACATATCATAGTGGAGAATAACGAAACAAATCCATAAAAAAATGCTCAAGCACTGATTTTTTGAGATAGCATCTCCATGAGGGGCCGAAACACTGCAAAAAAAAAATTAAAAAAAAATTGTCATAACATCGTCGCTAAACACTCAAATGCTGAGTTTTTTCTTGTCGCGGGCGCGACCCAAGATGGTCGCGGGCACGACACCATTGTGCAGAAAATTCTCAGATTTTCCCCTCGTCGCGGACGCGATAAATTTTCAGCCAGAACTTGCAGGAAACGTCTCTGTCCGTTCACGGAACGTCCAATTCGCATTTTTAAGCATCCAAATCATTATATACACATCAAACACAGCATATATACATCCCAAAGCATGCACGGACGTGTTTGAATCATGTGAATGATTAAAAGAGATGTATCGGACGAGTGAGATTACCTTGAACGTGTTTGATTTTCTTATGCACACGATCACACGAACGTATCCTTTGATGATCTCTAGACGACCTCCTGATGAGGATTCCTCTCCCGGCCTGCTGCTGCCTTCGTCTTGATGACCGTGAAGACGGTGACGATGATGGGATGATTGTGATGATGTTGTTTGATGATGATGATTTGGTGTTGATGATGGCAGCTGCAGGGGAGAGGTGGAGGCGGCTGCGACTGATGGCTGCTGGCTGCTGGCTGCTGGCGTGGTGAACGATGATAGCCGGCAGTAGAGGCGTTGGTGGAATGGTGTGGTGTAGTGGAGAGGGAGTGCGGTGGGTGAAGGTGAGTACGGGAATGGGAGAGGAAGTGGGAAGGAAAAGAAAAGAGGTGGGTGTGTGTGGGACGAAACGTCTCGTTTATTCCATTATTCATCCAAATTTCGTAATATTAATCCACGAAAAATCTATTTGCATCGATAGATTTATCTCGTATATTAAAATATGACCTCCCGAGTCATAATTCATTGTTTTTGGGATTAAATCGATAATCCTTGCGTGCAACGTATATAACTTTATAACGTAACGTTATTTGTTCGTAATGTTTATTGGCGCGTTCAACTAATCATCCTAAATATTCCGTCGTCATATTTGATTTAGTTAATCAAATATTTTCTTAGATTTAAATATATAACCTTTTAGCACGATTTATTTTAAAATCGTAACGTTATATATTCATCTCAAAACTCTCAAAATTCTCGGGTATTACACCGGAAAAAGGATCAACATCGACAGGTTGTTTATTGGAAGTCAAAGGATCCGTTCGTGTGATCGTGTGTTTTAAGGACTGTGTGTTTATTGGAATGTTGTGTTTGATGTGTATATGATGGTTTGGTTGCGTTAAAATGCGAATTGAGGAGTCCGATGATCGGGCAGAGAAGTTTCTGCAGGTTCTGGTCGGAGATCTATCGCGCCCGCGACCATCCTGGGTCGCGACCGCGACGGGAGAAAAATAGGAATTTTTCTGCACAGTGGCGTCGCGCCCGCGACGGCCTTCTGGTCAGGGAAAATATATTTTCGTGCCCCGAATTTTAAACTTAAATGCGTATTTGAGATATATAACACATACGCATTGGAAATACATCGTCAAACGTGCATAAACGATCACGTTTGACATGTGTTGGGGTATCTCGGGTTGAAATGAAGTAGAATGTACCCTTATAATGTATATACCCTCAGGGAAAATAAATGAAAACGACCGCTAAATGATTAATAAAAAGGAAACGGGGGATGTGGAGTATAGTTACACTATCCATGTGAACTAATGAAAAGAAAATAAATAAGAAATATCGCCTCCTTGAACTGATAAGGACGGCATTGGCATCCCCTTGTGGTTCGTTGGTCGTTTTTTTGAATTTATTGAGAAGGTCGAACATGGTGTGTCTTCTTCGATCCATTGCGATCATCCGTATCTTTGAATAGTCTTGGTGGCTTGGGTTTGAGTCATAGCACTCCTGTATTATCATCTGAGTCATCGTCATGGGTGAGAACTAGCTAGGGAGCGATGGGCATCCCCCATCCTCTT
>JAOVYX010004700.1:0-10032 GCA_035668315.1 Drosera spatulata
GGTTTGCCTACCAGTATGTTGTTTCAGATTTATCAGGCCTTGGCTGAGGTGGTTGAGAAGTCACCCAGGAGGGTTGCTGCGGGTGGGGGCGGCGGCGGAGCATCGGCATCTTCTGGTGATGCTACTACTAGTGGTGGTGGTGGTGGTGAGTGTTTGATGGAGAAGCCAATTAGTGTGGTGCATCCTGCAGCTCTGCCTCCACTGTTGCAGCAGATCAATCAGCCAGCTACAGTACCTGCATTGTCGTCTCCGCCGCCTGTGCCGCCACCATTGTTGTTACCACCGCCTCCTGTGCCGCCTTTACAGGTGCCGGCAGCGCCGCAGCTTGTTCTACCATTTTCTTACTCTCAAGCTCAGCCATCGGTTGCAGTGGGTATGTAATCTTATTCTTTCTAGGTGCATTGTTGCATTGTTGTCTGTTGTTCATCACAATATCAAAGAGGGCACAAGATCAAATTTGCTATGAAAAAAAATTAACAAGTATCCTACACTACGTTAATAAAACCAGACAGTGTCACAGGTTTTCACTTATAGGACGATGTCTGATAGATCGTATCTTCAAGAAAGTTTTTTCTTCGCGAAACGAGAGACTCTCACCTAATCTAGGGAAATTATTAGCACACCCCCAGGATGTACACCTCCTCATAACTATGATGTTTCTTAATCTAATGTCTTAACGATCTTTATTAATTAATGCAGTCTTACCTAGTAAAAAAAAAGATTGATCCGGGCGATAGGTTGGAGAGGAATATTAAAAAAGGACATCACATGATGAGCTAGTAGCATCAAATAAAGGCCAAAAAGGGTCTATGATTTTAAGTTCCTCATACCCCTTTTCTATTCAATTCACTATAAGTTCTTTTCCTTTTTTTCTCAATGAAATCTGGTCAACATAGCAGCATATACGTTTAAATGCTGGTGGGGGTTATATGGTAGTTTAAAGGTAATGCCTTGACTGTGATAGCTCAGATTCAGATACAAGCGAGCATTCAGGTTCACCCGTCAAGCGACGGAGAACAATATCGCCTGAAGATCGTCCTGGACACCAACAAGAACAACAAGAGCATCAGGCTCCGACAGGGACGACGAAGACGATGGGGACAAGAAAGCCGAGGACAATATCATCAGTGGAAGAATACTCAGCGGTTGGTTCAGCAATAACAAGAAGTGCAACAATGATAGTAGAAGCAATCCATGCAAGTGAAGAGAGTGAAGAGCGGAGGCATAAAGAAATGATGAGATTCCATGAGAGGAGGATCAAAGTCGAGGAATCAAAAGTCGAGATTAAAAGACAAGGCGTTGATGGTCTTGCTCAGGCCATCAACAACCTAGCTAACTCTATTCTAACTCTTTCGTCTCATCAAATTCAGCATCAGTATCCTTCTCAAGATCCATCAAAATGATATTATTATTACTATTGATTAATTAATATTAATATTTATTATCATTAAAGTTATTTGTTTTTTTTCTTTTTTAGGGGGTGTTGCCACTTGATCTCTTTTATTGATTTTGGGTAAATAATTATTTATCCCATCCTTCTAATGGTAGTCTTTGTATGGTGTAATTTCAGAGGAAATTGTAAATAATTGGTACTACATGATAGGTTGGATTTCACTGTTTGGTCAAGTGTCTATTTGGATCCATTTCTACTGTTGAAGGCTACTCTTCATGCTTGGTTGATAGCAGTGAAATATTTGCCTCACCAACACACTGCCCTGTCCAATCATACTCTTGTCGACACTGAGATGGTGCCTTGTTAACGAACTGCTAATTTACCTCCTGGTGAGTTACTGTACTATTATGAGATAATCCTCGAGCCGTTGTGTTCCGTACGTCGGAAGCATTATATTCTATGGTTATCAAAGGAAAAAAAAAACTTATTTTGCATTTTCAAAACACAAGATACAGTAAAACTACTGCTTCATGACCCTGGGTTTATGAGTTATGACTATCTAGGTTAGTTCAGGCAGTCCACCTACAGCCTCAACAGCTCGACGAGAAATACAAGAAACGAAAGAGCCCAAAGGAGTTCACTCATCTGCCTCGATGTACTCAAGAAGGATATGGTGAAGCGAGGCAATGAAAGAGTTCTAGGGCCTTTTCTAAGATAAGAAACAATGGCAAATAGCAATTCTCACTCAAGCACATTCATTTACAATAGTCAAAAGGCAGTATAGGATTCTCATACAAAAAATGGACACTAAATTATATCTACAGAAAGATTCCCAATTTAACGACGGATTTACAGGCCAATGTCGGTATAATCTAGGATTCACATGAAGAAGGCCAATGAGTTTCAACTCCAAAATCACCACACAGCAATATATAAAAACTCTAATGCAAAGTGGCATTCAAGTCCCAACAACTAGATGAACTCATCAGGCAGCGGAGTAGAAATAGGTATCATTCTTGTAGCAGTGACGCTACTCACCTGAACTTGTTGCACGGGCGGAGGAGCAGAAGGAAGTTCCACACCAGTTGTCACAGAAGCTGAAGCGATTTCTATGGTTGCAGCCAGGTACTCAGTCCCGGCAACTCCCGGCTCAGGAGCCTTAGCAACTGAAGTTGGTTGCTCTGAAACTGTCAGAGGTGCAGCACTTGCTTCACTTAAATCTGCAGCTTCGGATGGAGCACTTGCTTCAGATGAATCAACAGGAACTGGACCATTTGACTCGCCTGTTAGGCTTGAATCTGTAGGAGGAAGTGAAAGAGTCGCTTCACTTGAATCTGAAGGAGGAGGTGGTCGATCTGAATCTGCTTGAGGAGCAGCGTCTTGAGCTGAATCTGCAGGAGGAGTGGGATCCGTAGCACTAGAACCTGCAGGGCCTTCAGCACTACTTGTTGCTGCAGCAGGGGCTGCTCCTAGCAACAACTTCCCTGTCTCCTGCTGCGAGGCTTTTGCGGTTGCTATAGCTTTCTTCTGAATCGACATGAGTTGAGATACAGAGCTTACACCTGGAGGTAGGATTTCGATTGGAGGTTTCTTTGCCGTGTCTCCCAAACTTGGAAGCTTGGGGTCCTCAAGAGAAGCCAGAAAAGCGGCTGTGGCATCAGTTGTGGTCGTTCTAGTGTGCTCAATCTCCTTTTGAAGCATTTTGTTCCAACTCTCAATTAAATTCTTCAATGTCGGCCGCCCATGAGCCTGAAGATAACACCACAATTAGTGAATTTACATTGTTAAAACTTTAAAGTTTCATAGAATCAGGGAAAAATATTACATGAGCATGGAGGACAGCCTCTGCAAGCATTCCAGTTTCCTGCCATGCCTTCTCCATCAAGGCATTGTCTCCCAAGACAGCAGCTGAAAATGCCGCTTCGCGTCCAGACCCAATTGAGACCAAATTATTTACCAATCCCTGCAGGTAAATAACCCGGGATAAGCAGTCTATACAGCTAGTAATAGTAAAATGGACGCCATAGAGAATGGACTGAAATAAGTGCAATCAGCTCAGTTCTAGAAAACAAGAAATCAAAGAAAAGTCATAAACTAAAGAACTCAGGGGAAGCAACCCCAGAAATCAGAGTAAAAAAGAATGGGATATACTACATACATTCAGCCGTGTTAGCTCTCCATGATTAGCAAGGCGCAAAGCTAGGGCTCTTATCTCATGGCCTTGCAAGGATCCCTTTACTGAAGCTGTGGCAGCTAACCTCTTGAGAGCTTCACGAGCTATTTCCGATTGTCCAGTAGCATCAGCAGCATCTATAAGATTCAAGAACTCGGTAACATATTTAGCAATTCCTTGAACTGCTTCTACAACGCTCTCTGTCTTAGAAGCTACGTTGAGGATGTTTGTCAGATCCAGCCCAGTTGTTTCCTGCCCTATGTCTCTGCTATCACTCATTGTCAACAGACACTGAAGAGCCCTTTTCAAATCATTGCCCTGCATTGCCAGATCAAACTCTAACCTAAAAGAAGAAAAGGGAGCCTCAGCTTGACGACAAATATCATCTCAAGAGGATAAATGTTAAAATGACATTGATCCAGAGTTCGAATAAAACGCAACCGAAACAAACATAATATAATTTAGCAGTGAAAAGGAAAAAATAGAATGATGTAATAGCCTTATGAAGATCCTTAACTTCATTTTTGAATAGCACGATTCATGAACAGACCCGACCATATAATTTTCCCAGGAAAGCCACCATAATATGAAGGGGATATGCGTAATAAAGCCTCAAACCAACAAACAATTTAAGAAGCTTCAAACGAAGCCTCAAATATCATTGCTATTTTGCGACTTCACTACAGTATAGGTAAACACCTCTTTGATATTCCAGGCAAATGAAGCGCTTCACTAGCATAGCCCATCCCAAGCATGAATTGTGCCAAATCATCATGATGCTCCCTGCCAAGTCTACTAGCCCTGTAGACAAAGAAACAAGCATGTTATTCTCAATTGTTATCGTTCTATTTATTTTAAGATAAGCACCAATATAGACCTACCACTTCACGGCACTAACAGCATCTCCATATGCAGCAAGACAGCGGCAACGAATACCAGGATGACTAAGTGATAGAGCATGAGCACGCATATACCTGAAAGAATCATAGGAAGTAGACTCTTTATGATCTTGTTTCAGGCACATATTGAAAGATACATAGTAGAGCCGCAAGGCAAGGTATAAGTGTATAACTGACATTGTGCGGCAAGGTATAAGTGTATAACTGACATTTGTATCAATTTAATATTACACCAATGCATAACCTGACCCACTTAACGTCTAAATCCGTAGAAGTTTGGGTTAGAATCCTCCCTTTTAGAAGTTCCTGAATACATTCTTTGCATTTAGGCTTAATTAACATCCTTACTCTGCCTCCTCTCTGTTCTCATTAGTCAAATCCTCTCAAATTCATTTATCTCAAAGTAGACATCTTTAACACTACTGTTAAAGACAATATCAAACCACTTATCCTTTCTCATGTGGGAGAACAAAGTCGTGGTGTGCCAAAATCATTTTATGTTTATTTCCTCTCAAATGTAGGTATGTTTCTTTCCTCTCAAATTTAGGTGGCCGACGACACAAGTTGGGATTCTCACTTTAAGCATCCCTGCATAGGTATGACTGTCAAGAATAAGACAGCAAATAAAATAACCAAGTACCTATCAATTAGCCAGAGAACACCGTCCCTGACACCGACCACCACTAGTGGCCCAGCTGGCCTTTTCTGCTCGGGTGGAAAGCGAGTCACGGCAACAGATACGCCTCCACCACCGACAGCAACCTCATTGGCTTTTCTTTCTTCAGACATTGTGGAATTCTCTCCATCAATTTTCGACAGTTTAGGCAATGACAAGAAAGGTGGAATGGATGGAGAATGTTGAAACGATGCTAATCTCACAACCTGAAAGGACAGTTGAAGAACAACATTGTTAAGCCATCATTAGTCCATTAACTTAGAAATAAGTGCCTTTCCAGGATACAAATAGTCAAACGTAGTGCAATATTCCTACTTTAGACGTCCAACAAAAGGCATAAGATTCCATTTCAGTGGAATACTGCCCACTGCGCTCCACGAAAGGGAAAAATTGGTCCCACTATCAGACGAATGTGCATGAAATTTTTCTTAATTTAGTCAATTTGAAAAAGCATCACTATAGATTGAGAGATCAGCAAACATTTTGTGGCTGATAAATTTTGCAAGCCATAATCTTAGGTGAAACAAGAATGAATGCAAGCATTGCTAGTCTAGGAAGAGTACAAACATGGGTGCTCTCTGAGATTGTAGAATCAAAATGGATAAACAGAAGACTCATCATTTTATTTTTTATTTTTGGATAAAACAGAAGACTCATCATTAATTGTCTCACACACGAATTCTGTAGATCAGAAGTTTGTGCACAATCCAAGGATCAAAAAATTACAAGCTCAAGCAGAGTTTGTCAACCTTGAAAAAAAGGGTCGCTGATTTTTATTACAATTACTATGTCTAACAATGAAGCTTTAGTTTCACAATTTGGTATTCATAAACTTTATGCAACTATCTCCAAGTATTCAACAACGAAGTAAAACAACAATAAACCTGCAATGAAGATATTATTGCTGCTACTTGCTAAAAGGAGACAAAACATGAAAGTCAATACCTGTAGCATTGGTGGTCTAAGAGCAATCCTTTCATTAATAACAACTTTCGGGCCATCTACAGCAATAAGTGCCAGATCCCCATGCTCAGCAATAGCATTTTGTTGGGCCTCTTTCAATCTCATCTCTTCCTTCATCCTTTTTGTCTCAATATCTATAAGAGCAACTCCAGCATCGACAAAAACAACCCTGCAACAAGACCGAGGGAAGACTTGGAATCATCTCAGAACATGCATGTATATCCATCTTCAAAGAAAAAAAAAGAGAAAAAACTACAGGTACTACAGAATCCTCCTCTCAGTTAAATCCCCAAAACTCCTCTTTTTCAGAAGTGAAGCAACAGCAAACAGAAGGCACTGCTAGAAGCCAGATCTTATGGAAGATAGACAACCTTCTATATGGTATAGAAGTTAGAAATGAAGCGATGCTTCCACTTTTAAAAGGAGGGAGAAATCATTGCTCAGGCAACGGGTTGAGTGTGGAAACACAAGAACCATCGCCCAAATGACTACAGGATATCACATTGAATTCATAGTTCAATGCACAGAAACTTTTCCAGCTTACTCTATGGTAGTCGGGGTAGCCACAAATAGCTGTCTCCGATGCCAAACAGCACTGGTTGCAAATGGAATGGCAACATCCCCTAGGTATCTGTATTGTGGACGCAAGGATGACATGACAATATATTGCTGATAGCCAAAAGCACAATACTCCACAGTTTGGTCCCATGCTGTCCATTTGGGATGAGGGAGAAGGCTTCCGACGGGTTGAAATGTTTCCCAACTGCACATAAGAAGTTGATCATATATACAAGGAAGAACAGAAAATGCTCATTGCAAATCTTAATCTGTAAGAAGAGAATAAGAGAAAAGATGCAGGAAAAACATCCAACAGAGATATTCAGATAAGGTCTCAGAAGGCCATATATCCCTGTTTCATGATTTCATTATCAGGAAGGTACTGGCAAAAGTATCCAATCGAATCCAATTGATAATAGGTAGGTCATATCCAACTTGGTCACGTTAAGGAAGATGAAAGAACAACTGAAGTCAGGCACAGTAACGTCCTCAATAGCATGATTCTCTTCTGCCCATCAAGCTTTTATCAAAGTTTTTCTGCACCTTGCTTTTTTTAGCCACATCGTGCCATCTTAGAGTGCACCAGTGACACGAAAACTGACATATTGCCCATTTACACAACTGCTCTAAGACTATAAACAAGTTTGAAACTAGATCTTTCTGACCTATAACAGGCCTGGGTTGGTAAGATTGTTAAGGTTTTCGAAGGAAGAGCACAGTCTTCTGCTAAAAAAAGCGTTAGAAGACACAAAGTTCGCAAAACAAATATATAAAAAATAAAAATCACCAGTAAAGTTGAAAGTTTTGAGGAGCTTCGGGTGAAGTCGGTTGAGGTGAAAGCCCATCTTCGAATGTGTTAAAAGAAGAAGGTCCAGTTCCAAAGCCTGACAACGGCATTGACTGAATTGTTGAAATTTCTGTCGCCGCAACAGGGCTAACCCGACGAGAGGTTCTATAGGCAACACCAAGCAGTGCACCTCCATGCACACCAATGACCTATAGAAGATAACCTCCAAGTTCAGATAATACAATGAGCTCCAGCAGTGATGCTCCAAAAGAATAAATCACTATCAAGTGCTTTGATTTAGATGCAACACCAACGGCGTACTTATTTCAATGTTCCCTTAATCATCACAGTTTACACTGAGTAATTAAATGCCACAGTTTACTATGAGCAAACATTAAACACCCTAGGGACGAAAAATCAAAAGTTGAAAGGAGTGACAACCCCACAAGGAAATTGTGATATTCACTCTAAAACATACAACACAATTAACAGGAAAAGCTAAACGTATGAAAATGGTATGAAGAGTGTAACTATTAACACAAGTACCGGTTCACTGTGGCCACCAAGTGATCGCATTAAAATGTTGGATGTCCCATCGTCCAGTAAAATTCTGACTTGAACAGAAGCTAAAGAGGCAGCACTAGCAGCTGCAGCTGCTTGTGAAGCGGCAATAGCAGCAGCTTCCTTCACTCTTCTTGATGAACCACCCTTCGGAATCACAGGCACTCGTAGGGGTAATGCTGATTCTAGTATAGCAAATCTGTCACGACAAGAATCCCAAGCCAAGAGTGTAGCACTGCCTGAATCAACAATAGACCAGTCGCTGACCTTATATATAGAAAAGTAAGGAATATCCGGCCACACAATTGAGAGGTACCTGCAGTTGTTGAATACAAACTTTTAAAGCTATGATGCCTACCAATCACAGGAAATGTTAAATAGACCTATAAAAGAAATTTAATGACTGCAGGTAGCAATGAACAAGAAATGAAATCGGTCCAAAGTTATGTTCAGAGCTTGGGAGACATACTTTTTGGAACTGCTCATGGAAAGAACAGAATATGAGTCATGGGGAACGGGCATGCTAATATGCTTCTTGACCTGTTTGACTTGCAATGGGTCCAGTGAGTCCCCTCTAGATCTTCCTGGTTCATTCAAAGAGATATTGCTTCCAAGAGATGAATTCGCCGTGTTGGACAACTGAAAGTTAAGCAGCTTGAGTTCTCTTTCGACTACATAGACAGCAGAATGCTCCCTGCTTCCTGGTGGCGATGCAAGAGGAGAAACAGGTGGAAGTGATCGGAAGTCAAATTCACTCATAATGACTCCAATATTGGTGCCCGTAGCAACTAGGTGTGGTTGCAAAGGATGTGCCACCATGCAATAAACCTGCAGCAGCAACCTTACCTTTGAGGACATCTATTTCTCATCACTTCATCAACCAGCAGATGAATATAGTATTAGGTGCTAACAGCTAAGCATCATGAACAAGTTACAGGTCCCGCATCCAGGGCAAGTGTTTGAACCTATTATGACATAGCCATCAGGCGTGCAAGGAACCCCTTATTTCATGGTTATAGATAAAATCTTTTCATGTCAGGGTCTTCACTGTGAAAAAACTCTTTAAGTGGTTGTGACTTTTAAAGTTTAATACATAAAAGATTTGCCTGGTGACAAATGATGACGGATCAAGGCAAACAGATACTATAAAGTTACATTTGCAAAGTGAATGAACAAACAACAAACATCTTAGTCTATGCTGTTTATCCTTCGAAATAAGAGAAAAAGTAATCTGGAGATATCCTCACACATACTTGTATTTTATGCAGTGAAGTAGAATCTACAAACTTGTACTCTTAGAGCAAGGATATCCAGTATGTTGCCTTTGGCAAGGAACAAGTGGTGACTGGTGATCGATGACAGGTTCAAGAATGGAAGATGGCATCTAGTTCAAAATCAAAACTAATTCCAGCGTAATGAGTCCTTGAGGCTCAGGAAGCTGCTGGTGTAACTCTAGGAAAATAGCTCCGGAGACCAAACATGGAGGCCTGAAAGTAGCCAAACTTTTAGTAGCACTGCCTAGGATACGGATAACAACAAAGGGTCAATGATGCCAAATCCCTGAATACATCCTCTTCAAACATAGCCTTAGATATAGACAAAATCGAATGTGAGCATGGACATACATAAAGGTACCATATAAAGACATACCCGAAGTTTTTTGCTGGCCGAAAGCACTTGAGGAGGAACAAGGGACGACAGTTCACACAATGGCCTCGTAAGGGCTGAATAAGTAGGATGTTCAATAGCCCTGATAATCCACCGACACAGCTCAGAATCAATACATTTTTAATGAGCTAAACATACTTAACAAATGCATTGCCACAGTCAATAGTCTTGATCAAATCATAGAACAAGATACAAATAACGGTACCATATATGTGAATCCTTTACACAGGTTAAAATATCGAGGTTTGGAGCTCGAGGGTGGCACCAAGATGCAACACTATGGCAAGCCAACTTTGGAACAGGTTTTATCCGCCGCATCTCCTGAGAGAGAAAAGCAAGTAGCATCAGAGAATC
>JAOVYX010004701.1:0-10030 GCA_035668315.1 Drosera spatulata
TCCGCAGATTACCCTGTCCTCATACTTCCATCTGGGACTTCATTAAATCTCCACTATGTAGTTGAACCAAATATTATATGTCCATTATTCCATAATAGATGTAACATATACGTATTATATATTAATTAATACGTATGAATACGAGTTTCGTTTTTATATCAAATCATATCTTATCGTTCCGTAATATGTCTTAAATTGAAATACGTAATTTATATAATTATTAATATTTCATAATAAATTTATAAAAAAAATTATATTTGATTGTCGTTATACACATATAAAACTTTATATTGATACAAGTATCAAGTTAATCCTACTCAACTTCCCACAAAGTGGTGCAATCATCTGCGTTCTGATAGTGGTTGTCTCTTTTTAGCACACCTTCATGGGAAATTTGATATATGTCCTATCCTATGTTACCACACATTGTAGTAAAGTCTCCTTACACTGTTACATGCTCCGCTGTGTGCATTACTTTATGCTTTAACCATATAGTACTACTCTGTATTAAAGAAGCTATTCTTTCCGTACAATTTTATTTATAATTTTTTTATCAGTTTTAATTTATTTATAATATTTTTATTTATTAAATAATTTATATTAATATTATCAAATTACCTCATCATCTCCTTTATCTTTCTCTCACATTTTTTCTTAGATCCCACTTGCATTCCACTATCACTAAAAAGATATATTTTTTTTCATCAAATTTCATAAAAATTCAAGACACACATAAAATTACATAGTGGATCAAATAGTTATAATTAAAATAAAACGAAGGGAGTATAACTTCTATTTTGTCTGAATAGACATTCTCTTTTCAATAGGCTCCTAAAAATCAATACTCTTTCGGTTTAAGAAAAAGAAAGAATTACCAATTAGTTTCACTTTTGAAACTTATTTACCAAATAGTCATACTCTTTTTTTTTATTTGTCAATTAGTGATGAAATAATGAAACTACACTCAGTTACCGTTAACTTTCAAAAGAAAAGATATCATTGAATCAATTTCTGCTCAAAACAATTATTTATAACCAAATTTAACAAGCAAAAACGAAAAGATTCTATTTCAATCAATTTACAAATCATAGTCCCATAAACCCTAACCATTTTGAATCCATCAAACCGTCATTGTCGCTAGTTAATTGCCCGAAGAGAATTCGTGACATCGAGGTATTACAGTGCGTCATTTCGCTAGTACAAACCGTCGCTTGACCTGAAGGACAATGCCCCTCTTTTAAGATACATGTGACGTATTGTTTGTAAACAATGCTCGAAAAAAATCAATAACGCTAGCTTCGTTATGTCTTATCCACAACGTCAACATCAGTGTTCGATAGCACGAAACAGTACATTCCTTTCACGCACTAAACACAGAACAATGCGTCTCTTTCACGCATAAATACATTTAGTGTGTTTTTTCCATGTCCAAATACAAAACAGTGCATCATATATCTATTAAAATAATGCGGCGCAACATCAATGTACCTCCATCAACCTTCATTCTTTAACGATTTTTTCTACTGATGCATCAAACTCTTTGATGTTATGAAAGCCGAACTTGACGAATTTGTCTCTATCTGGTGAGTGGATCGTTGCTTGATCGAATCAATAGACACATCGAGGTCTCGAACTAAGGACAAAGTTAGGATAAAATCTAAATACTTGATGATGGCGACGATTCTATTTGGTGGCGACGTAAATGGTCTTGGGCGTTGGGTGATGGTAGATAACAGTAGAGATGGGCATGGTTGCGGTTCGGTTCAAACCAGAATCGGACCACATTGAAACCGTTATATAGCGGTTTGGTTCCAGAATTGGACCACGACTTAACGGTTCGATTACGGTCCAGTTCCAAAAGTAAAAGATTTTAACCGATTCGAAACCGAGATCACGAACCATTAAGGGTGGTCCGATTCGGTTCTAGTTTCGATCTCAGTTCCGATTATGGTTCCATTGCGGTTCGGGTTTCTTAAATCATATCAAACCATAAAATTGAATTTGAGATTTGAAACTTGAATTTGAATTGAAATTTAATATTGAAATTTGAAATTTAGTTTGAAGTTTGAAAATTTAGTTTTGGAATTATAAAAGTTGGATATATTCTTGAGCAACAAAATATTAAAAGAAAAAAAAAACAAAAATACATGAATTTATTAATTTAACATGGATTTTTTTTAAGCCGTTCACAGTTTATACTTTTGCGGGTCAGGAGCTTTACGTTATGTTTCATACATTTTTACTATTGTTACAAGGTTGGTAATACTAAATTATTGCTCTTACGAGTCAGGAGTTCTTATGCTTCGATCTTCATTCTTCATCTCTTTCGGTATCATGGTCTTGTAATTTTACAACTCTATCAATTTGTTCTATCGAATCCTTTAAATCAATGTACATCTCTAAAGATTGTGGAGACAATCTACTCCTTCGATTGTCCAATACTCTCCCACCTGCAGAAAAAGCCCACTCCGAAGTTACTGTAGATACTGTAGAGGTTAGTAAATCACGTGCTATAATAAAGAGTACGGGATAAATTGTTTGTAGTTTTTTCCACCACAATAAAAGATTCAAATTGTCAGTTTTCTCGTCGATCGTGTACATTGTTAGAACTTCATATGCTAAATATTATTGAAGTTCATTGTTACTCGTGGTTTGGTAAGATGAATTACTACTAAGTTCACTTTTAATGAAGGAGAAAATATGCCCGTACCACTATTTTTTATTTTTTTTATAAGCAAAGCTATTAAAATTACAAACCTTACACCATATGTGTTGGTGACCCTCCGATCTTCTAAGCTTCATGTGATCTCAAATCCAAGACGTTTTCTTCCGACCTTGTGCTTGTGTTTGAGATTCCATGGTTGGACCGACGGCATCAGATGGTGTGTCGGGACCTTCATCGGGGTTAGTTTTCAAATTCGGATCAATATGAGGAGAACATGAATTGGCTCCAGGAAAAGAAGAATTGATTTCTTCTTCTTTTCGATGTTTTTTGGATCTACACGTCATGGATTATGAAGAGATTGAAGAAGAAGATGGAATAGATTTTGTATGAAATGTTGGGTTGAAGTTAGATATTTATAAAACATTAAACATGACAAAATGATCAAAATAATCAAAAATATAGCTGGTTATAGTTGTTAGGAAGGATAAATGTATAAACTTTTAAAAAAATAAATCCTCTTTCTTTTTTGCATCGAAGTGGTCTGATCCGGTTCCGAACCGGAACCATTAGAACCACTTAAAAACTAGCCGTTAGAAATTTAAAAAGTAGCCGTTTAGTTTAGTTTTCAAAAAAGTAGTTGTTAGGATTTTAAAAAACTAACCGTTAGTAGTTATTGGAGGTTTAAATATTTATCATGGTTTCGTTTATGATTTGGTTTCGATTTCGGTTATAGTAATGATTCCGATGCGGTTATATTTCAATTATGGTTACGGTTCGGTTCCGATTATTCACGATTTTGGTCCAATTACGGTTCATGGTTCTTGAAACCTAAAACCACCCCGGACCACAATGATGGTTCGGTTCTGGTCACGGTTTGCCACGTGATAGTCAGTTTCGGTCCGATTCTAAACCATTTGGGTTCGTTCGGTTCGATTTTGTGGTTTGAACCGAACCATATTCATCTCTAGATGACGGCATGAAGGTGTGATAGTTATACATAGAAGAAAATCAGGATTTAAATTTTGAATAAAATAGACAATCCACGATTAAAATGAAGGAAACCAAATATTGTTACAGGATATAGAAGCGATAAGATGGAAAGATGATTTTATTTTATTTTTAAAAAGGAACCGAGTAAAGAAATTGTGCAGCACCTTATAATAAATAAGATTGAAAATCTTCATTTATTGGTAATTAACATTAAGAAAAAATACAATATATATTCATACATTTTGAAAATTATTTATTCGGTTGAGCATTAAAAATTCATAAATTATTATTTTTGTACTCCTCATAAACGATAGATGTCCTACAGAAGATTCGAAGTGCATCACGTTACAGTTATTCTTGAATGAAGGGAGCACTAGATGAAAAGTTTTTGTTTGGTACAATGGGAACGGTGCAATCTGAGACAAGTATCTTCTACAGTATTTCCTTTTTCGTGCTCCTCTTGCTCAGTGCTCTCTCCCTCAGAACTCGCCACCGTATATTCGGTAACCAATGCCTAACCGTGTGATGACCCGGGCGGCGCGTGGCAACGGCGCACGAGTTGGCCGCGTCGGCGCATGGAGGGGATACGGTGGTGGCGGTGGAGATCCGGGAGAAGATGTGTTTGACGGCGGCGACGACGGTGGAGAAGGTGTCTTTGGATGAGGCCGCTGCGGGCGGCGTAGCTAGGGTTTGGAAAAACGGGGATGAAATGTGTGGCGAGGGATGAAATATATGATGTAAGCAAGCCAGCGATTTCGCTTGCTCGCTTCATTGTTTCTGTTGATGCTCTCATTGCTTGAACTCAATTCTCTGGATGGAACTCTGTTATCATTTCACTCGGGTTCTCTTTATCCGTGGTTCAGCGTTTTACTCTATTTGTGCAACATACTTAATATTTTGCTCAATTTGTACCATTAGACATGTATTTAGGAGCTTCATTGAATTTTTCTTTTTTAGAGCACGCAATAAATAATAACTTCAGCACATAATTTTGAAAGATATGTTTGATCGTCCTGCTAAAGAAATCATAATTCATCTTGGAAAATCAATCTGTCAATGCGACATTTCTTCGGGTCGTAGTGAGCATATTAGTTGAGGATATGGAAGAAATGAAAGATGATGGCTAGTGTCTTGTGTTTCTTTTGTTTAAGATGGTGATGGTGACATGGAGCCGAGGTGGTGGGTTGATCGGCGGCTATGTTGGTTAACTTATGTGGTGTTGAGGGCTTTACAGCTTGTTTCCTCTACTTTTGACTGGGTTGCTTTAGTGGTTCGCAACGTGGAGTTTCATACGATCTTGGCATTTTAGTTTGCAGAAAGACGATACAGTTGGTAGCAGTAATTAACTCTTCCTATTTGATTTATGCGAGTTTTCTTTAATTCCTATTTGATTTTGTTCTTGGTTAACGGCATCATACGTGCCGATAGATGTTAATGGCATCATACGTGTTTGTATGCTCTCTCGTATACTTGGTGATGAATAGCTTATTCCATTCATCGCAGAAATTCGATATGTGCGATGGATTTCATGGTTGAAATCTCAAGGTGTATGATGTCTTCATGGATTTCATGGTGATATACGACTTGGCTGATGGTACATATGAGCATCATTACAAGGCAAAATCCTTTAGCATCATTACCAGTGGCTGAAAGCTCAAGGCTTATATAATAGTAAAGTGGTTGTAACTTGTATGACTGAAGCGATGTCACTCAATTGATGCATCATCCCTTTACATTTTCGATGTTATTTATTGTGGTTGCCACGAGTTCTTTCTTTAATAGTAAAATGGTGTTTTTTTGCAATCGATCCTTATAAAATGTTCTTAAAATACGAGATTTTGTTGTTCAATCTTTTCAAAGATCTCATTTTTAAGTTTGAGTTTGTGATCTCCAAATATTAAGCATGCTCTTCAAAAGTATTGCAAATTGCAGGGAAAGATCCGTAATAAAGCTCAGAGACATTGCCATGGGTGTGGAAACTGTCATGAAGCTTAAAGACATTGCCACTTAGCCATGGAAGGATCCAGCATTCTAGCCGGGTGGGCATTTGCCCCCACTGGATATGTATCTTTAGCGTACTTAGTAGGAAATTTTGCTTAAAAATGTTAAAGTCTAACTAAAGCATTGTATTGTTTGCCCCCATTAGTAGACAATTTTTTTCTTACAAATCTATGAATTTATGAATTTGCCCCCATATATGTTAGCATATATATTTTTTTTAAAACCTACCTAGGTTGGGGATTTTTATCCCGCTCCTAACCGGTCCCAAGTCCGGATAAAATGGTGAGGCTTGTGTGTTAGGTAGCCGACAACCAACACGTAAAAAGTCCAGTTGGATCTCTCAACCTATTCGGCCCAGAGAAGTTGAAGGAGTTTGATGTTTGGTTTGGTTTTTATGATTGTTCCACATTACTGTAGTAATGTGCTTGTATTAGGTTTTTTTGATGTGCCAATACGTGAGCTGAATAAGGATTTTTGAAACTGTTGTTACAAGGGTGCATAGACTGTCCTACACTTCAGCAACTCAAACGAGCAGTTGAGAAGATTTCTATCAATCGATATTGTAGATGTGCTTGGGTGCTCATGAACCTTTTTTATTTCCCTGACTTATTCTTTAGCAGAAGAAAAATATTCGACCAAAGACAAACGTTCTGTGTTAGTTATTCCTGTCTGCCTTATATGAGATAGAGAATTGTCATTTTTGTTCGAGCTCGACTTAGATGGGTATAAGGTACTAAGGAAAGTTATGTAGACGATGATCTGATCCAAGTGTCATGGCAGTTTTTGTTGAAGGTTATTCCAGCATACAAATCACGGGGATCTTGGTGTTTAAACAGTTCTGATCATCTCTCTGTAATATTTATTAAGTAAATAATTATGGTTACAGGAATGCATCAACTCAACTCTTGCTGCTGGTCTGCTTTGCCTGCTCTATTCTAGAAGCAAGATTTTGAATTAGAGGGAAACTTGAAACTCACGTACAAATCGTTTTCTTTAACAGGGGATCCTTCACATACATCAATGTTATCAGTACCCGCGCCTGCCATGGTGAACAGAGAGCCTGCCAACTTCTCGGCTCCCGCTGCTAGCAGCCTTTCTCCTAAAAAAACGAAGCAGGAACATCACTGAAGAAACTCGAGCTAGAAAGAAGCCACACAATCCATTGCCCAGCCATCAGATGTCAGATAAAGATAGAGGTACGTAGCTTTGTTTTGTTCATAACTCTTATTGCCATCTTCTCTGTCTCCATATGCCTGATGATCTAACTAATGCTTTGCGATTGTCTTTTGGTATACAGATCTCAGAGTTGTGTCAACTTCTACTAATCTAACCAATGTCCAGATGAATGCTCGTCGATCTTTACCGCAAAACAACCATACGTGTGTTGGATCATTGACTCAAATGGCAAGTGCTACAACCGCCCAACTCAACCTCCTGACATCTGGCTCATTGAATCCCAGGACGCTCCCAGGAGCAGCTTTTTCTCAGAGCAACAAGTCCACTTCAACCCCCGACGAAGCCACTCCCCAAGATGATGCACCTCCTATTTCTGCTGACATCCCTTCGATGACCAACAACGGAGAGCCAAGTATCGACACTTCGCATTCACCAACTCACAGAATGTTGACAATGAGGGGCGTAATGCTTCCGAGCCAGAGCATGTTGGTTTCTGTGACTCCGCTCTGCCATGTGTCAGTTGTCTTCTCTTCAACAATTCCCCACAAGAGGCTGAACCTACTAGCTCTGTTGTCTTCTCTTCCATGACCAACAATGGGCAGCTGGATATCGATGGCTTGGCTCCGCCAACTGAGCAGACTGTTTTCGATTGCGGGTGTTATTCTTCAGATTCTTCTGACGCTTTCAGGATTCTCTCGGCTTCAATTGAGAAGGGAATTCTCCTGACTTTTGATTTCTCATACTCAAGTCCTTTGGTTAAGTGGATAGGAATCGTGGGTCTGTTGAGTGGTTCGACTGATGTAGTTATGATTTTAGCATTGGGCAATGGTTCTGTTTTTCTGTTTTCAGCACTGGCCATGTGTAAATGCTGTCATATACTTCTAGTTGAATACCTTTGTAGATTTCTTGGCATGTTCTTTGCGTTTCTCACATTAGGTGTAGGAGTCAACTTGGAGAATTGATGTCATGTATGTAATCACTGCTCTAATAGGTAGGGTTAATACCATTGTGATGTCGATGTACAAGTGAAAGGTTGTCATCTAATTGAAGTATTATCCTTGTATACCTTCTCGACTTTGTAGAATGTCACTGCTCTTGTTTTGACGCCAACTTCTTTTACATGTTCCTAAAAATCATTATTTGTCAAGGTTAAGTTCATTAGTTTTCAAAAAAGTGGGCATCGACGATTACCATATTGAATCATATTACTAAAAACAAGCGTAGCTCATTTAGATAAAGTTCGTTTGCAAGGCTTAAGCATTGTATGTGGTGAGTGAAGTATTAAAACACTTCACTGAGATTTAGATTTTAATTATCACGGTCTATTCTCCACCACAATCATTCATCGATAGTGTTAAATCTTGACTATTGTCTTAGAGGCTGTTTTATATGCTTGTTGAAAACAGTAGAATAAAAAATCAATAATAATAAATTGATTATATATCGGAAATACATGTACGTTATAAATGGTGACAAAGTAGTTGCTGTAAATATTGTATGTTGGCGATTTTTATAATGTAAGTTGAAGAATTTATACTATAAGTTGACGAATGTATACAATCAAATTTAAAGTATATTTTATATTTTTCAACTTACCGTATAAATTTTTCAATACGCTGTATTGTAACAGCCACTACAATTCTTCTGCAACACTAACAGCTCCAATTCTTCTGCAACACTAACAGCTCGTTGATATATTGAAAAAGAGTCTTAAATATTTGTTCAAAAAAGAAAATCTACTTTTTCTAGATTTTCTTTCTTCTTTTTCCTTTAGGAAAACAAGAAATCAAACCAAACATTAAAGATTTGTTATTAAAAAAAATTGACAATTCTCATGTGATACCACACCAAAGACATATTTCTACGTTGTTACCACGTGAAAATTTCTCGCAAGGTATCACTAAAACCAAACCCCGCTTTGGTTTCACCTCTCTTGAATCCTCTCCACCACTTTCCTCCAAATCTTCTTCTTTTCATCGTCGACGTCAATTCAGGTCGAATCTTCAATGAACATATTAATAGTTTTGACCGGATTCGGACGGGCATGGTAACATTTTCGTCCAGATTTCGTGAGGCATACCATCAATTCCAGTCAGATTCCGTACATGCGTACTAGTAGTAGTTTTGACATAAATCGGATGAATATATTATTATTTTTGAGTGCAATCCGACGAATGTAATAGTAAATCCAATATACTAGTAAGCATAATAGAGGTATTAGTAGGCATGTCGACGTACTGGTATTTTTTATCGAAATCCAGTAGGCATATTAGTTCTGATCGGAATCCAACGACGTATTAGTAGTTCCGGCGTAGTAATAGACGTAGCAGGTGTACTAGCAGGTATAATAGGCATAATAGTAGACATAATAAGCGTACTAGTAGTTCCTAGTTATACGATGTCGATATTTAAAATTTTATGTGCCATATTGTGGCAATTAAAACGTACCAACTAAGGGATTGTTTGGTATTACTATCAAAAACTGTGAAATCAAAATCAGTAACAGAAATAAAAAAACCTGTAGCGAAAATCAAAAACACTTCATGAAATAAAATGTTTTTTCATAAATGGAAGCTTGAATGTTGCACTCAGATGAAACAGAAAACGAAAACGAAAAACCATTTTTTCGGATTTTCTGTTTTTCTAGTTCTGTTTCATTTGTTTAAGAAATAAAAATCAATACTAAATAGTTTTCTTTCATCATGTAGTGAATCAAAAATAGAAAACCAAAAACAACAACGATACCAAACAGGCCCTAAGAATTTTTCAATTAAAAAATTCAAAATAACCAAAATGAAAAACCATCCAAACCTCCAAGGGTCTGTTTGATATACTTCTGTTTCATCTTTTGTATTTTCATTTCACAAGATGATAAAAGAAAAACGTTTTGTTTCCAATTTGTGTTTCTTAAAGGATGAAGCGAAAACAGAAAATCAGAAAAATGATTTTTTTTGTTTTTGTTTCACGTTTTAATCAAAGTACAATATTCAATATTCTTTTTATAAAAACTTGAGAAAAATGAATTTAATCTTCTCGAAGTTTTCCGGATTTAAATTCAAACACCTAAACTTTAGAAATAGGTAAATATCTCCCCGATCAATGCCACTGTTATATATTCCGTCTAAGATAACGGTTTGTTTCTATCACGTGTCATTCACATGACTTGCAGGTTCAAAAGTAATTGCTTAATCAATATTT
>JAOVYX010004702.1:0-10029 GCA_035668315.1 Drosera spatulata
TTCTAGAAAAAATCAAACAAGCGATAAAGAAGTGGCCCTGTTGGCCAGCTAGCTTAAGGTTCTGTGCCAAGGTCTCCCCTAGAAAAAAGAAAAGAATAAGGGAAGTGTGCGCCCTGGGTTTGCTTAAGAAAGAGAGACTGGTTCACCGGCGTAGACGAAGCTCTAGTAAAAGGCATACCTAGAGAGCACGGATTCACTAAATATCAACAGAGAGGTCACTTTTGGGCATTAAACATTACTAGCATCTCCTTTAGCTTGAATATATGGGCCTTCATCTCTTTTAGTGATGAGACTCGCCCTTGTTTCAGAAAGATTGGTCGGTGCTAAGCGACTGAGTCGAAGCTTGCGCAGGATTCCTCATTTGATCAATAATAGGAAAGGAGAAGCTTCAAAGTGGATGAATTCAATACTAGGCCCGAACTACCCAATCTGTCCTAACCGGTATGCCAAGCAGACCCATATTGATGAGAAAATAGAATTAATAGATCGCGTCTTTGATCCATAGATCATATCGATCGGGAACTATTTCGAATGAATAAGGCAGCCGTAGATAGGACTTTCATCGATAGCTAGAACTAGGGGTCTCTTTCGATTTTAGCGGGTTGGGCAATTAAACGAATAGGGACGAGAGCCTTTCAAGGAGTGCATTCTGGGCAGGACGACTTCCTCTTTTCTTCCAATTCAGAAGTAGGGTGAACCGTCCGAATGGAGATCCCGGGTTTAGGATTGAAGGAGATATGGAGCCAGCGTAGACACCTTGCGTAGTACTTCCTTGGCTTCGTTGGTTTTCATTTCAGCTTTTTCATCATTTCGGGTTCCTTCTTGCTCTAAGTACGATTCTTATCCTTCATCTGAGATATTCGCTGGTCCAATGGGGCGTTGTGCCTTCTACCTCATTCTATGGCATACTCAATGGGACCACTCTAAATGGAGCTTGGCCGAGAGAAAGTCCTTCCCAAGAAGATATGATCTTTCCTATACGCTTCGCGCCCATCTTTTCTTTTTTTGAAGATAGAGATTGATTGCTTGAAGATGAAAAAGGTTGAAACCCCTAAGGGCGAGGTTTGAGAGGCTGCCCTTCCACTCGAAAATCAAGGACTTGCGCGAAGAAAGGGTAATAGCCACGCTATGGGGATGCATAAAAAGAAGGTTGAATCAGAGTGCTTTTTTCCTGTGATCAACGAGTTACTTTACTTCGGGCTCTTCCACCCCGTCTCTGGCAAAGGGTTCGGCCGCTAACGCGCCTTAGGTACTTAGCACTCGTTTTGTAGCTCGTCGGTGATCTTACAATGACGCATTGTAGCTAGGGGAGAATCAAGCAGTAATTCCTTAGGGAAAGTGCGGACCGGAAAGAAGGCCTTTCAGTAATTACCCTCGGCAATGTAGCCTTGAACCTTCCTGTTCAGTTCGTCAAGTCAAAGAAAGAGTGAATTGCTAAATAAGTCTAGTCTAAGCAGGCGCCCTACTATGTGGTGTTACCGTTACCGCGTGTTCACAGTTTCTATTAAGAAGTCAAAACCCGAGCCTTGGGGATTGGCTTTATGAGCAGTCACAGCCGTTCTATTTATGGAAACCCCCACTCCAATCAGGGAACTTCTTTTGCTCCTACTTGTCTTCGAGGGCTTGCAAGTCATCTTCCACTCCGTGACGAACTTCGGAGATGGTTTGTCCATCTCCTAGCTCTCCCTTTCTTTCTTTTAAAGACGCTTGGATTAGTTCATCCTCGCGTTGTTCCAAGGCGGAAGGCGCCGACGATGACTCTGATCTGGTGGGTTCAGGAAGTTCCTGTCTGGACCAGGTAGTTTAGGTTTGAGACTTTTCCTCCTAGCCCTTAGCCCTACCAATTCTCACTCGACAGTCAGACTAATTTGACCTTACTTATGGTCAGAAGTAGAAGTCATCCTTCAGTGAGTCCGGGCCTTATAGGTATGTCATATTTCAAGGGTGTCGGAGTACTTCATTTTCTTGATTATAAAAGAGATATTCTATTCTATATTCTTATATATTTCCCTAAAGGTTGCCAATATTGTATATGGAGAGCAGGAAGGGAAACTTTCAAGTTCCCGACTGTTTCCTGAACCGATACAGGATCGCTCCAAGGTTCAACGATTGACTTAAACGTTGAAGAACTTATCGGCTTTGCCACTTTAATTCATTTTTTTTTGGTAAAGAACGACAAGTAAACCTTGACAAGACGATCTGCCTTTGGATCATGAGCGTAAATCATCTGACGATGAAAGGAATGATCCTCGGGTACCCAGAGCTAGTGAGGGAGACAGGGACTGGAAGGAGACCTGCATAACCTTGTAATTGCCATTACAACTATAGCTACTGTAACAGAAGTAGAAAGGATAAAAGAAGGATACCCGGCTTTCAGATAGGTAGCCAGCCCGTCCTTTCTCAGTCAATAGGCAAGAAAAGAACCTAAGGAAAGATGAAGTCTATGCACACGGAACGAATCTTTGGGAAAGGATGGTGGTTTTCAACAGAGATAGAGTAAATAATCCGTTTGGGCGGTATTGTAGTCGGCTCGGGGATTCGCGGTAGATTGTATCAGGTAAGGCTGAACTTCTTTCGTAGTAGGTCCACCAAGATCAGACGTCACGTGGCATGATACGATAGAAAGGGTCGACTTTCACGTGCCTTAGAGGAGAAAGCAGTTATAAAAGAATTGATCAGTCTTCCGCCGCTGGCCTTTTCTTGCTTGCTTTTTAAGCAAAAGAGTATGGTAGATCAAGTTCTTTTAGGGCTACTTCCCTTCATTTACGGGGAGAAAATCATTCTTAAGCTCCTATTGCTTAAAGAAGCACTCATACCTATCTTTAAAGGCCAATCCCAACACTTTAATGTACCGAACTTCATCGAACTAATAGAAAAACAATTAAAAAAAGATCTAATAATCACACCAATAGCGCCAGGGGACTCACCCATTCACTTGAAAAATGGTGCAATCCTTACTGTCCTTAACGATGGACGGATACAATTGATTGAAAATAAGGTGTAAGAAGTAGGAAGCTGATGAACAAACGGAGCAATAAAGCGAAGACTTGAAGGCTTTCAATGCTTACAAGAAGATATCGAATTGAAAGGGTGACACACCCACGGCAGCTCACCCAAGACTGAAAGAAAATGAATGACTTTCTTTCCTAACTAAGAGGAAAAGAGAGACATGCGAGTTCGACTCTCGTTCTATCGCAGTCCTTGTCCATGTTGGTACTGTTGATGGCAGTACCGCTCAACTACGAGATGCTTGAAAGTCGATGTATCAATGTTCCCAAGAGTAGCATCAAACGGCAAGCCATGCTTCATCAAGGCTAAGGCAGTCGGGATCTAATTGATTGCTAAACTGAAGGAAGGATCTCTGTTGAAGATTCTTATTCTGAAGCTGGTTATAGCTCTCTTCTTTTGGAAGGATGGGAGCATACCTATTTAAGAAGGCCCTGGGAACGACATTCGAGCGAAGCCCTTACGCGAGGAGTTGCGCGAAGGAGGTGGGGAAGGAAGAAAAGGACACAAGCGAACAACCATCTAACCGTCCTCTCTGATTGACTTCATCAGGACAGGCTCCTCCTATGGTCTGCTTAACCTTCCCTCTTTCCTGGGAACCTTGGATCTCATGGTTCATTTCTGGGTTCTGGGTTATGCTCTTTCAACGGTTGACAGAAGAGGGGGACGTACAAGGATGATCAGACTGCTTGGTTCGGTTCGTCAGAGGTATGGGCATAGAGAATCCTACTATGGAGAGGGAAGTTATTTGCATCTCAATCCAAAGAGACAGAGCATCATCATATGCGAAAAGGAAAGAGTATGAACGAATTGCTTGTTGAATCACATTCCTCTCTGAAAGACTCAAAAAGAATAGAATATATGTGAGTAGTCTATCTTCACAGCTGGAAGTGCTCTCCTCAAGGGCATTGCTTTCTCCATTGAATCAGTCTAATGTGGAAATGTCAATATGTTCAATTCATTCACAAATCTTGTGTTCTTCTGTCTAGCGTACGGTGTCTCGTGCCAAGTGAAAGGAAAACGGAGCTTGCTACTGGCGGGCTTATAAAGGGTGTCTATTTCATATTCCGTTCCACCAGTTCAAGACCTAGTTCGAGCAGATCGAGTTGTTTCATATCCTTTTTGCCCGGGTGAGCAGTTTACATGATCTTTCTTTTCAAGACCTGTTCCCTTTTCTATTACACGATTTTTCGGCACCGTTGCGCTAACTAACTCAAGTTTTCTTGCAACAAGCAACGGATTGAGCTGAAGAAGGGTAGGCCATCTCAAACGATTGGAGAAATCTTGCTAAAGGGCAGGGATCCTCTTCAAGCATTGGTGCAGAACGGGAAGCTGGCTTAGTCGATTACCATTCTTGTAATGAAGTGTGGTTTTGGGGCTTTGAAAGGCCTATGGATCAGATAGAGAAGGAAGGACGAGAGCGAATCAATCAATAGTTGTTTTGGCTAAGGACTTTATGGCAGTTCCTAAGAAGGAAATCTAGCTTTATATAGCAAAAGCTCTACTTGAATCGGAATAGATTAAGACTAGACTACTCCATGGCTGTCTTTCTGATCGACTGAAGCAGGAATCGTCCTTTTCTTTTAGTAGGCCTACCTTTTTCTTCTCCTCTCAACAGTAAACCTGTAAATAGTAGTAGGTCTGTCAACAGTAGGTATCGAGTCTTTCTCGAGTGTAATAGGAATGCCCATGCTTTTGCTTTCTTCTTTGATCTGCGTCTCGGGAGTGATTGAAAGACTTGCGTCCAATTTACGGGGCAACCTTCTTTCGTGCCGAATTTCGTTGAGTAATCGGTTCGGACCAGCTGCCTTACTTGGTAATAGTGCTACCAGTGAGCCCAGTTCTACTTGTCTTAGCCTGCTTGTAGAAGGTTGGCATATTCTTTCCCTGCTCTGACTCGCTTCCCTTCTCCATCTCTGAGGTGAATAGTCTATAAGGTATACGTGTTATACCTTGCTCTCCTTATACGCTCTTTCTCCCATTCGGGTGCTGTTTGCTAGTGAACAGTATTCTCCTTTCGATTTCTATTTCTAAGGAGAAAGCGGGCTCTTCAGCTACATCAAGTACCACATCATCCGATTCAATAGTAGCATTTTGACCGCTGACTTTTCACTTTAAGAGCATAGCATAAAGCGAAGAGGAACCGGGAATCATTAGCTGAATGAAAAGCGCTTGCTATCAGAGCAGCAAAGTCAAGTCATCAATCTTTTAGTGAGGAATCCAACTAATCGCTAGAACCACAGCTCAGTACGGGGCATCTCATTTCTTAACCAACCCGCCCGCATAGAAAGTGAGTTCCTTTCTCTGTACCAAGGCAGATCATTTCTACAGTTCCCACACACAGTCTAACCCGAAAGAGAATGTCTTCACCCAACACTTAATGCCGGGGAAATCAATAGAATTTCTCTTTTTCTCTTTATCCCGAAAAGGTAGTCTCATTCATATCTTAACAGATAGAATAGAACGACAGGGTTCTAATTCAGATAGCAGTAATGTACTGCTGGTTTGACCTTTTCTTTGATAGGGCAATATCCGTAGGGGAGCTGTAAGGTTGACTCATGTCTAGTGTGACGTATCCTTATTCTTCTTTTCTTTTTCCTTTGCGCCGGGAGAGCTGCGGCGATTGATTGATTCCTCTTAGTAGTTATTGTGGAAGGACCTATTTGATCTCCTCCTTAGTGGGGCAGAAGGCCTTGCTTGTGCTGTGTACGTGTTGAACAGGTGTCCAACAAAGACTGTGTTTGGAAAGACGGAGGAAGAAGGATTATTTCGACGCATGGATTCATATTGATTCTATACGATTATTTGCTTATGCGAATCTTCTACTGGTACATGGCGACAAGGGAAGTTGCTAATCCATAGATCAAATTCTTTTCTCTGGCTTTTAACCTAATGGGATGACTTGTGGGATCGGCCTTATATCCTACTTTCGGTCGTTAGCTTTTGCATGATGGGCTCTATGTATGGTACCGGTCTTTTATGTAACTCTTTTTGATCGCCGTATTCTTTCACTCACTGAGTTCTCTAATTCATTTCTCTTTTCTGAATAGTTAAGTTGGATGATTGATGGCTAGTCTTAGATTTAGGTTCTTTTTCAAAAGATGCACAAAGATTTTTTTTAGGTTAGGTGATCTAAGCTTCATTTACTGCTTTCCGGCTTTTTTTCGAGCTTCTTTTCAAGGGCTTTCATTCTTCTTTATCCGTGAAGGTTTTCTTCATTTATTGTTCCATTTCATCTATGCGGTTTCTTAAGATCTTCTCTTTCTTTCTCTCGCTGAAAGGTGAGAATGTCTTGTGGCGAGTAGCTCTTGGATACTTGCTTCGTAAACATATCTATGTTCTTGCTTTTTCACTACCAATGAGTAGGCTGTTTTGGATGCTTATGGAGATATGGCCTTGGTAAAAGCTTAGCGTGTGCTTTCTCGGGTCCTACTTAGACTATTTCCACCTATTGATTGGGGGCCCACCATTATGCTATTTCGAAGTTCAAGTAGAAAGCTTGGTTTTTCGATGTGTAATATCGAATGGATAAGTCCAAAGAGTTTAAGTTCTTGCTTTGGAAGCTAGTAAATGGAAATCAGTAGATCAGATGTAAATTCAATGAATAGATGAATAGATGCGCGTCAAGGGTACTAAAGAGCAAAGAAGGTTCATTTTTTCTAGCTCAGCCACCGGGAGAGGAAATGAGAGGCTACGATGCAAGGGGTTGAAAGCTGAATGCTTCTCGCTTGTTTAAAAAGAAGGGCTTTCAAACAGAACCGGCCGTACCGTCAATGTCAATCTGAAATGGGGCTTTTCTCGCAAGTAATTGGCAGGCTAAGGCCAAAGCATCAATCAGAAATGGGGGATTTGAGAACTTTAGGAAGCTTGCTTCCGGGTTCGGAACTGCGTACGTAGCCTAGTCGATACCCCCAACTATTGCTTATTCGTAGCTCGATAGCCGTATTTGTCGCAACTGCATTCATTACTGTTTTAGTAATTCCAGGCAGGAACTTCGTGAATGAAAAATGATTCTAAAAAGTGCCATTGTGAATACCATTGACGGTACGGGAGGTAAAACATCTGGGCAGTTAAGCAGGCCACCTTTAGAGGTCCTACCTGACGCACAGTGGAACGAACAACGAGGGGCAGCTAAGTAAAGCAGTCTGAATTTTCTTACTAATACCAAACTAGAGAGCGGACAACTTACTCTAAAGTAGAGGGAGTTGTATAGGGATAGCCTTTTCTTTGAGAAGAAGACCCGGAATGCGGGTAGCGGGTTCAGGTAGCTAAATCGGTTGAGAAAGGTAGCCCGGAACCATGTCAGCTATCGGATTAGTAGCATTTGTCGGGTGAGTCAGCTCCGAAGCAAGTAAGTCAAGTCAGAGTAGGTGCATCTCCCCGCTACCTCTCCTCTTTGTTTCGGTTGATTCCTAATTACAAGTAAGTAGGTTGCTCTGAAGCACCTCGGCTAAGTCAGCAGTTGAGGCAGTGACGCTAAGTCAGACTAGTCCCTCTCCCAACGACTAACTACGCCCCTCAGTCCTCCTTTTCGACACTTTCCATCTCTCCACCTAAACAGCTTGAAAGGAAGGGAAGAGCCCCCATTTAGAGGATTCCCCATTGAAAGCGAGCTAGCCTGACTCTTCTTCTTCTTCTGAGGCAAGAACTCCGCACTTCTCTTCCGCAGCTGCTGATGATTCTTCCACAACTGACAACTAAGCTGATTCCGATTCTTCTTTATAAACAACCGTCAAAGGTCAGGCAAAGCATGTCTTCTTTCGCTTCCTCGGATTAGCGAGTTACGGTCCGAAGCCAGTTTCGGATGAAGTTGGAACCCTCGGCAAATAGAGTGTAGGCAGTAAGGTCTGCTACGGATGAAGGATAGGTTGACTAAAGTGTAGTGTGTTCCCATTCTTTTGGAGACGACCTTTCCAAGCGCAGGAGTCGTGCAAGGCTAAGTCACAAAAATGTTAGAAATCAGGGGGGCTTTCAAACTTAGAACCTATTACCTCGAAAGCAAGAAAAGAAAGAGGGACTGAGACTGGTTTCTCTTCTGTAATCCTTAGAGAATGGACAGCTAAAGAACAAGTGGTTCTTTAGGCCTTAATTGGATCAATGGGCACTCCAACAAGATCTCCAGAGTGAGCCTTTTTCTTTCTCTGAAATTGGATGTGCTTACTCTTGAGATATATAATAGGCTGACTTTAGCATTAGGAGCCTTTGGCCTGTTTGAAAAGCCAATTCACATCGATCCTTTCCCCTAGCTCTTCGTGACCTCTTGTGTCTGCTCAGACATATTCTGATATATTAAGGAATGAAATCATGCTTATCCATCTTCTATACGGCCAAGCATCTAAGAAAGTCAAGCTTCTTTCTTACAAAGGGAAGAAGGAAGAATCGTACTACCCACATTGTTTGCCTTTCGACAGAAACATTTGCCTTAACCGTAGTAGGCGAGCAGGTAAACTATATGGGCTGTTTCCAGAGGCATTCTTTAATGCATCAAAACTCCGTTTTTCACAGGCAGTCCCCGGGCTCGAAAGATGTCTCGATCCGGCCTTAAAACAAACGCAATTTCGACTCATCAAGATTCAATCTATTTGGGGGTTCCCGACCCAGGTATGGATTTTGGTCTTCTTCGTATGGGATATAACCCCGAAAGGTGGAGTACCGTACCACAAGGTTTTGATTCCCACTTCCAAGTCAATGCCTATGAAACATGTTGTCAATAGTCTGTCACGTCGTCTCGATCCTCAAATGGGCTCTACCATAGATAGAAAAGATATTCCCACCTATCTATCGATTGGTCATCCCAGTTTTGGTACTCAATATTGATCTTGTCGGGGCACCTTTCTTTAGGGTATGACCCAGGAGCGGAGCAAAGACAACCTATCTTGCTGCTAGGAATGCCTACCCAATAGCTGATTCTTTCTATTATGCTGATAAACTCTGATAACCCTACATCAAGTAGTGGAGAGACAAACCGCATTTTAGGCTAGTCAAAATTGAATTAGTCAATGCGCTAAGTAATCTCCTTGCCTGCCCGCCTCAGGAACATTCTAATCAATGGTCTCGGGAATTTTCTACGATAGGTCTCACAAGATTAAGTCCATTTCGTCTCACTAGTAATCGAGACGGGATGAGTCGATGCCTGGTGCCATGCTTATCCGTTGTTAGCGCTTTGTTTCTTCTCATCTCAGATGTCGCCTTGAGAGTTCCATCCTCACCCGGTCCTTGGCTTTAGGACGAGTTTGCCCTAGAATACGAGTCCGTCCCGTACTTCCAACGAGCTTGTCTTCCTACGAGCTGGTCTTCTTGTCCTCCTTTGATCACAAGCTATCGTCTCAACTAAGATTACTGGTCGTTGAGGAAGAAATGTTAGAACGCATTACCACAACAATGACAGTCAATGAAAGGCCTAGAACTGGACTTAGGCAAAGAACCTATCCAACTTACCCGCTATAAGTGAATGTCTTTCCAAACAGAGGTGACATTTGACTCACTGAAAGTGAAAACCAGCTACGCCGTATCCGAAAAGTCACTGAGCCAATGGTCTTGCAGAGCCACGCCCTACTTCCCTGAGGATATATCCAACTGACCTAGTCAAAGCGTTCGGAGCTTCCCTTGTACTCTATGCTCCCTTGTTCAAACTCCTTTTCTTAATTGATGGAATACTCCTCTACCGTTGGTCAAGTGGCTTCGCTCCTCTCGTGACACTGACGCTCGCGCCTTCCCCGTAGATAGAGAAAGGGACTCCGGTTCGACTGCTCTTAAGAAAAAGAAAAGAAAGAGCTTGGCTACTGCCCTTGGTTTTTCCATTGGTATGATGCCCTAATTTAATCATTCTATTGAACCCGGGAAAGTCTAATTGACTGATCCCGCGTATTAAGACGAGTTTCCTTCTTTCAAGCTTATTATCGATCTACTCCCTTAAGGTTAAGGAAGGATTCTGTTCCTCGCTTCGCTGCTACCCCTCGTTCCTCGGAGAGATCCCAGCTCTGATGAAATACCAACCGAACCTTCTTTCTTGGAAGAGGGACT
>JAOVYX010004703.1:0-37918 GCA_035668315.1 Drosera spatulata
GATTCATATCGAATATGAACGAAATAGCTTGGATCTGGAACATACACAAGACGTTTTACATAAGCACATGGTGAGTTAAGGTAAATCCCAAGAGGGATAACAATCCGTCAGGAACACGGATCTTTGAGTAATCACTTGAACATAAGAGACCTCGTGAAAAGCATACCTCGATCAAGCAATTCGGCTGAAGTCTGTGGCTCTGACCCAGATACACCTCCTTGTCGTTAACTGACACCGGCAACTTTCCCAGATCTTGCAGATGAAATGATCCGTCTCTTTCCATGCTTATTATTGCCTATGGTGTTGCATAGGACAACAGAGATCAACATTCAGTACTCAATAAACAGGAACAGTTTCTCAAAGCAAGATCGATTTGGCATCCAGTTATTCTCCAAAATGATTAATCAGCCAAATAGCCATATCGGTTTGGAAAACATAAAGGAAACGTGATCAGAAGTTCGGAATTTAAGGTTAAGGTCATGAGGCTCACTTGTTGCCGTGAAATTTTTTTAGCAGGACCTTCTCTGCTCAAATCATTGTCAACAAGGACGTCGTTTGCCGCTCTCCCCAGTAAAACCTGACTTGATGAAATCAAAGATCAAACACATATTCAAGTGGGAGTTCAAGAACATAGTACAGATCATTCAACAAGGAGTATTAGCTTTCTAAGTATTGAGTATCAAGCACAACCCACTAGAGTAGGTTTTGGTTGATCCCTTCATACTTCATAGAGACGAGCATTGCTTTAACGTAAGTCGACCAATCAAGATGTCAATACCTCAGGTTTCTTAATATAATGCTTCGAATTACGGCCATACAGAACTGCGAAAGCTCCATGAGAAGCTATGGCTCTTTGCATATAGGAATTGGCTGCCTGCTCCAGCCTTACAGTGGCTCTCTTTGCTTAACCAACATGAAGTCCAACTGCTTTTACAATGGTTGATTTCAGGTTTCAAGTTATATCGACAGGCATTGTGTGCACACTATCGACCAGAAAGGCGACCAACAAGTGTACAACAATTAAAGTAACCCAACAAAAGTAGAATAACAGTTGAGCCAAACACAAAAAGCAAAGGACACTAAAAACTACATGTAAGGTCACCTCTGCGATGGGAGGAAGAATCGTGATCATCTGGACATAAATCCAGCTCAAGAACCTGCCAGCAAAGGCTAGGATGTTACACAAAGCAGTGACGGAGAAGAGAAGATAAAGAAGTGAGATAACCAGAACCGAGAATCGCTACCATTAATTCAACGTCAGAAAAACGAGGTATATCATCATCACTCTCACAGAACTCCTCCTCAGAATCCAACAATAAAGGGTCCTCTGGTTGACCAAGGAACACGGCATCTGTGGATACGGCTTTTTTATGCAGCTTATGATCCCTAACAGGAGATGGAACATCTGCATTCCGATCAGCAGCATGGCTACCATTACGCAAAACAGAATCTGATACATGGGTTGGCTTGTCTGCCAGCTTACTCACAGCTAGTCCTGCCAGCAAAATTTTAGAAGCGTCATTTTTTAGAGATCCTAGGCCTCCCTTGGTTGCCTTAGGATGCTTGCCAGTGGGTGCTCTTCTAGGTATCCAATGTTTGGCACCATGATCAGTCCCAGGAATGTTAAGCAAGGGCATGGGAATGGATGAAATAGGATAGCGGGATTCATTAAAGCCACTTTTCTGGGCCGTTGGCCGCTGTTGTTTAGCAGGAAAATCAACCTCATCGTCATCGCCAGATGGAATTTCCGGAAACTCAGTGCTCAAAGCGCAAAAGATCACACCATTACGCCTCTCCAAATACTGAGGGTCTGAAGTGTGTGCTGTTGATCGCTTCTGCTCTGAAGTGGCTTGTAAACACGCATGCTGCATGCGATTATTCAAGTCATTATCCAGGTTTCCAGCACAAGAACCAACGGGAATATCTACATGTAAATCAGGAGCTACTGATGCTCTTGCATCAGCAACATCGGGGAGTTGAGAATTTAAGTTACCATCCACATTAGCATCGTCAGGAGAATTCAGTAGAAGGGAACCTAGGCCTGATATGTCCACATTGTCGATTGCATCCTTTCCATCATCCTATGCGAAAAGCATATCTTCAACCCCAGCAAGATTCAGAAGGGCATTCGAAAAATCAGTGGCAAAATCAGTTCTCATTCTGCCATATCCTTCATGAGGATTGAAAGCAACCCCTTCTAAGGGGCCAAATTCCCTTGAGAACTCTTGCATAGTCATCGACTCAATAGTTCTCCAATCGGAAGCTAAAGCCAGAGGGGATGAACAATGAAGAAAGGCATAAGAACCTTCGCAATCAGCACCAGCGGAGCTATTGAAGTAAACTCCGTTTTGCTTGAATCCTTGGCTGATGTTATTAGAGATATCAGGATTTTCAATTGCTTCTGACTCATGTGCTGATGGTTCTTTCGATGACTCCATGTGCCCAACTCATGCACAATTTTCATTAAAGGTTGAACAATGTCCAAGATCTTGAGGAGTTCGTCCCAGTCTACAGCTTTCATACATCAAAATATCACGCACTTTGTTTTGGTGACCACTGGTATTCGCACGGTACGAACCAACTGACTGCCGGAGCCTCTTACCAAACGCGGCCCGCCATTGCTCAATCCCAAGGAGACATTGGACGACACCCGCTGTCCGTTGGTCTCCGAAATCAAATCCATCCTATCAAAACCAAAAACAAAGATGAGGAATAGACATACAAAACATGAGCGGGCACATGGTTTGACCATTCATGAGATGTCAAGCTGCCGCGCTCTGTCACTAACGCGCATAAACTATGACAGCGTCGAAATTAGGAACTCGCAATTTGATCAGATTAGTACGCCCTGTATCAAAGGAAATTGAATATTCTTACGCTAAATTATGCGAGAAACAATAGACAAGAAGAAAAGGAAAACATCACACAAGCCTTGTTGACTTGCACCATGGCTGTATCTAGCAACTAGTAAAATCATCGCATCTTCTTTGATCGACATATCGCTTTTGTGACTTGGAGTTACCTATAAATAGGAAGGGCACAGCTCCTCCACACCTTTGGGAAAGATATCATGCAAACTATCGGCACAAGTGTTTTCAAATCCACAGGCCTTAAATTCTTTGTTAGAAAAATAGCTACGGTTCATGTTACTATCACCTGGTGGTAGAATAAAATCGAAGGCACCTGGATCAAGGGGTTCATTCCAGATTCTTTTCCACTTGGCATAGTAACATGCTCTAACACTTTCAAACTTTCTTTTTCCATTGCCGCATCTCTTTCCTTTTGCATCGCTCAAACTGATAGACTTCAGTGGACCATTATGCTCAAATTCTAGCATCTGTGCCCCAGCATCTGCAGAAATAACTGGGTGATAGAGGAGAGAGTGCCACCGTTCTCGCAATTCCTCAATAGAATAACTTCAAGAAAAGTGAACCGCGCCTTTAGCAAGGGATTCCAAGGAAGCTCCTGCCTTCAAAACAGGAAAGGGGCACAATGGTCGCCGGAGAATGTATGATATAGCTCACTTATAATGAACTTATAAACCCATAAAATGGGACAAACAAATGATAAGTTAAAGAACAAAATCACAGGTTAAGTGACTAAGCGCTATGACAAAATCATCTCTATTACTTATCTTGCTAGAAATTAGGCACCAAAATTGAGACTGACATCAGGTGAACAAATAGTCTTCTCACATTCAAGAAGAGGAGTTTGACCTACGCACCGCACATTCTTCTTAAGGATGACCGATCACAGTCTCAATTCTCTACATATCCTCCTCTCTGAAATCCCGCTCAAAACAGGAGTCTTTGGCACCAACTAAGTCGAGTTCAATATGAAATTACCCAAGCTGCAAGTAAGAGCCCAACATAAATTTGTTCAGCAGTACGTGTAGTAGACAAGGGTCAGAATCGAGTTCGTAAATTTACACTCGGATAGTTGAACAAGAACAAGAACCGCCGCCGCCGCCAGAATTCCCATCCCAAGTCCTTTTCTAGGGAAGACGAGATCTACGTAACTTTATCATGAACAAGTAAACAACAAAGATATTATTTCCTAAAATATCCTCAGCAATGCATTGGGACAAAACCCCAATCTTAAACCCTGAACCCACTCGCCCCAATTTTCGGGCTTCATTCCCCGCTCCATCAACAAAATCTTTTCTACAACAGCAAATCATCGATTTTACAAATGCGATATTTTTGTCAACAATACCTCGATGGCGTTTTTGAGAACGAGGTCATCCTCTGGCGTCCACGGCGTTGTCACAGCAGCCATGGCTCCCATCTTCTTCTTCTTGTTCGATTTCGCCGGTGATCGAATCTCCGGTGACTCCACGGCGGTGAAATTACGTCTACAGCGACGGGTTTCTGCGAGTTGAAGCAGTAGTTGTGCTATCATTGTGATGAAGAAGGAGACAAATCTCCTTTTTTTTCCCAAAAAATAATTTTTGATTTGACATATATATTGATGTAAAATTTTATACGTATATAACGACAATCAAACATAATTTTTTTTTAAAATTTATCGTAAAACATCAATGATTATGTAAATTACGTACTTTAATCTAATATATGTTGTAGGACGATCAGACGTGATTTGATATTAAAACGAACTTATATTTGTGTATATAAAATAATATAATATATATATGTTGCATTTTTATGGGAGGAAGAGAGTAATAATCTAGCAACTATGTGGTGTGATGAGAATTGTGATGTGTTGACTTGACATGGTTATTAAGGAATGCATTAACTTTGTAATAATTTATTTTGTTACCCTTGTGAGTGGGGTGAAGAAATTATGAATGGATGAAGAGAGAAAAAATAATGAAAAAGAAAATAATATGATATAAAAATAGAGGTAATCTGGGGTTTTTAACATTCAAAAATTGCTTATTATAAAAGTGTTATAATTTATGTATGACGTCCATTTTTACTAATATGTCGTAATTTATCTGGGACGAAAGGAGTATATGTCACTGATTGGGATTAAGTTACTTATAGGATAATATGTGAATAGATTTACTCACATCGATCCGTGAAAAAAATATTGGTGAATATGTCATACTCCTCTCGTCCCATAATTATTAAAATCTGACACAAAATTTATGCGAGTGTTGAATTTGTGTGGATTTTGATGGAAAAAAAATATTTTTTTTATGATAGTGGAGTTTACTGTAACACTTGTGAGAGGTAATAATAAGTGTACTATAATAGATAAGATTGATTTGAGTAAAGATTATAATTTTTTTTGATACAGACCAAATTTAAAAACGTAACGATTAATATGGGTCCGAGAGAATATGTCACACACAAAGTTATGCGTGGTAAGTATAAAACGATAAAGATTTTGAGTTGGTGGATTATTTGACTTTTATTTTTTTGCTTTCATTTTATTTTTCCATTCAAATCGTAAAAAATCTTCAACTTTAAAATCCTCTCACACCAAACGTAAAAAGAAAAAAAAAGGGGGGGGGGGGGAGAGAAGAAACGAAGAGTACAATATATTTATGAATAACTCATAATCAATCAATTTAATTTTTGGATTAAAAATTGGACTCGGATAATATATGCTACTCACACATAAGGGGGAGTTGGACTTAGTCCATATCAACCGTGAAGAATAAATAAGAATAAAATATATATGTGAGAAACACATGCATATGTTACATGTATTTATATAGACCCGTTTTGGATGTCGTGAATTCTCCCCTTGAACTCTCCCGCTGAATTGTAACAACGGAGAGGAGTACTAAAATGCACATTACACTTGAGGAGTAAAAGTCTTACAATAACATCTGTTTCTTGAGAAGTTTCAAATGATCATGTAGAAGTCCAACGTACGATGCTTATTTTATTGATGTAATGCAAGATGTACAACAGGTCACTTGAACCATAACAGCATCATGATCAAATGATCCATCATTATATAGGATCTAAATTGCCATTATTTCTCTAATTTACATATCTGTTGTGCATCTTATATCCTAGATGAGCACGCGGGTCTCATATGTCTCGGTTGAATTAACCGGTGGTTGGCAGACTGTTATTCTGATAGGCAACGACATTGGCAGTCAATACGCTATCATTGTCCGCAGTCGCTGGTAGAAGCAATGTATTCGCCTTGAGTAGAGTGAGCACAGATAGCACGAGCGTGACTAGGAACGACATCAATGACAGGATCAGGACCATGGCGTCTGCTACGCCACCCTTCACCTCCTGTGCATATTCCGTCGAAGCTATGGCCAGGACTGTCACCGGGAAGGAGTACGACCACCAGACCACGCTGAAGTTCCTCATCGCTTTCTTGAACAATGCCGGCCTGCACACCTGCAATTTAAGACGACGTACTATATACATATTGGTTATAAGATTCAAATTCGAGATACCTAGTTAAACATATAGTTATAACAGAGAATATCAATAATACTAGTCAACGGGGTCTAGTAAGATCTATTTGATCAAACCATCAGTCACTTTCCATGCTGAATTCATCAATGAGTATTTTAGTAAACTAATCATACAAAGTCAACCATATATTTGAAGGTTGCTAAGACATTTCAAACGCGGGATTCTGCGAAAAAGCCTAGCTTTTGGCCGTACGATGCCTACACCGAATAAATTTGTTCTGTTTTCTACATCTGGTGTTGACATACGATGTTTACACATCCTAATGATAATGTCACAATTACATCAGATCGAGATGGTAATGTCACAATTACATCAGATCTTGATTGCTAACGTTGAGTTCGTACATGGGTAACTTATGTTACTGAGAGCAACGATGAGATGTTAGAAACTCTCTTAGGATCATTGGAGCTACAAAAAACCTGTTGAACCTTACCAGAGATGCAAACAGGAAGAGCGAAAGAAAAAAGAGCATCTTCGATGCAATATCGAAGTTTCCAACAATGGAATCCCAAGCCAAACTGGCCACACTAGGTGCGGCGAAGAACAGGAAAAACACCGGAGTCAAAAGCGAAGGCAGCACGTCGCTTCCAGAGAGACGCTGGTAAAGCGTCACAAATAACACCAAGTAATGCACCATCCCTAACGAGAACAGGCAAACCGCGCTCTCCTTCCATCCTGTCTGCATCGCGGCTTGTGCACTCACTAGATTCCCTATCACTGACAACTGACTCGTTGGATTCGCAACTGCTGTCAGTTGGAACCTTTTTCCCTGAGTGAACCATTGTCCGTATATTTTTATATCAAGAACGACAACAGGCACCGCAAATACCCACCAAAGGATCAAGTATGGCGTTGTCCTCGGAGGGACGAAGGGTGTGGATTGGAGCAAGAGGAGCCACGAGATCCATGGCGCGAAGAGGTAGTTTACACCGATGTGGTGAAAGAACTCGGCCTTGACCTTGTCGAAGTAGAACAAGCACTTGAGCATATAGAGAAGCGAGAATATGATCAATATGAAGAGCGAAAAGGACCATAACACCATCAAGAAGATAGGATGATGGAGCTTGTCTAAGACATGAGATAGGAAGGGATTCGACGATGTTCGTGCTGGCTCAAGGAGCGATTTCCATAACAATGTTTGGCCGCCTAGGGCCAAGCTTATGCGAAAATAACCAGCATGGAATCGCTCTAAGAATGAAGATATGGATTGATTTAGGATCGCGAGGAACAAGTGATGGTTGATTGAGCTAGATGGATTTGTGCTTGTAAGGTTGATCTCTTGAGATTGAGGTACAATGCCAGCCATTTTGGTTGAAATTATAGCTAGGAAAGTTGAGTGTTGGAGTTGTATGATAGTGCACGTTTTGAGTATGGCAAGATTTAGAGGTCAATACAAGTTGTTATAAATAGAAAATAAGTGGGAATGAAGACAAAACATTGCATCCATCCGTTTTTTCCTTCAACAAAGTAACCAATATTGTTGACAACATTAATGATATTAATAATACTAATTATAAATATCAAATAAAAAATATACAAATATCAAAATCAATGCAATAGTCTAATTTTATACTCCCTCTATCTCATGAAAAATACAACACTGCGTAGTAGTTATATTATTTATTATATATTTTGATGCGTTATTTACTATACTAAATAATGTGATATAAATTTTATTTTGACTTAAGATTATAATTTATAAATAAAATTATCTTTGATGTCTCACGATAATTTTATAAAAATAAATAAATTTGTTGGTCTCACGGATCATTCACAACGTGATCAATTTTTTCCTTTATATATACAAACATTGTATTTTTCATGAGACGTGAGAAGTAATGAATTGATTTTAAACATGATATCATAGTACTACGTATGGAACGAAAGTAGGTATCTTGTAACTTGTTTTCTTTTTCTTTTTTACTCCCTTCGTTTTGAATTAATCGAAACGTTTTGACTCGACATGATTATTTATATGAGTGTTGAATTTGTGTGGATTTTGATGAAAAATGAATTTTTTTTATGATAATAGATTACTTTAACAGTTATGAGATGAGTTAGTGAGTGTACTATAACAGATAAAATTAATTTGATATTTTTTTATATTAAAAGGTTATCAAAAAATAAAATTTTTTTATTTATTTTAAAATTATAAAAAAAATATTTCAATTAATCTGGGATAAAAATAGTATACCGTGACCCTCGATAGTAATGAACGGATGCGTTAAAGATACTTTAGTACATATTGTACTGTCATAAAATATTATAAATACAAGTCAAAGATTTGAAAGAGGCGTGCAGAAATGTTCTGTATAAGATTTTGAGACAGCGAGCGTACAGGGTGTGCTAGCTATAGACGATATACCACATTTGCAAGTCAAACATTTGCAAGTTGCTAATCATCCCTTCTATCCCACCCTCTATTAGTAAAAGGGGGTGGGGGGTGTAATCACCCCCATCACATTTGATGAATGGACCAAATGATAAGTTTAAGAATATGACATGATTAAGAATGATAAGTAGTTGTGCCAAATATGCAAGGTTGATGGTACGTACCATGACCTTTTTTTTTTTTTTTTTTTTTTTTTGGTCCTATTGATATCCATTAGATATAGTGTATTCTTAGGCATAATATCATTCATTTGTATTTTTGGTTAAATTAATTCCTCGATATTGTCCTTGTTTGCATAAGATAATACAAAACTAAGATCACACATAGTTAGTACTCTCTCCATCCCAAATAAAATATTTTGACTCAACATAAAGAATATTTTTTTTAGTGATGATGGTATTTACTATAACAGTTGAGAAAGAAGTTAGTGAAATATACTATAACATAAAATATAGATTTCATTTTTTTATATGAAAAAAAGTTAATAACATTAAAAAAACGTTTTATTTATTTTGAGATGATGCAAATAAAAAAATGTTTCATTTTATACGAAGGGAATATATGTTATCTTCATCATATGAAGATCTACTTAAAATCAACCATATTGACGACAAGTCCCTCGTAAACTTAGAAAAAAAATCTAATTTCTCTTTCTGAAAATTTAAATTTTAAACATTTCAAAAAATTTATTTTTCAAAAAAAAGTGTGAATGAAACTGTAATCAATATGATTGCAGTTACAACAGTTCTTTTTCCCATTGTATGTTGATTGGATATTGACTTGTCCATGAGCACCTTTGTCACGATGCTGCCTTCACCGATAAATTAATATTCTTTTCATTTCATAAAAATTATAATATTTTAATTCGAATCTTGAGAATTAATATGTGTGTTGAATATATATTGAATAATATTAAAAATAAAATTTATTATGAGAGAAGTTAATGGATGTAATTTAACTGATTTGGTTATTCCTCACTGAAATATCCAAATAAAATAAATATAATAATTTTCATGAGACGAAAGAATTATTATTTAGTATATAATAATAGAGGATAAGGGGCGACAACAAATAGAGGATAAGGAATTATTATTTAGTATATAATAATAAAACTGTAGCTCTTTTTACAGGTTTTTGTCAAAATAAAATTATCTCTTTTTTAACAGGTCTTTAATAATCAATTATTTTGAAATTTGTTTTCCAAAGTTCATATTCTTATGGGCTATGGCTTTCAGATAAGAGGAGTGTTAAATTTATATTTTTAGATCTAACATCAACAGTTCGAATTTTTATTAAAATTGATAAACTGGACATTCGTCCTTGTTTGCATAAAAAAAATTCAAGACTAAGATCACACCTACGTGCGGAGTATATGTTATCATAACCATATTATATTGATTAGATATTGACTTGCTCATGAGTACCTTTGCCATGATGTTGCCTCCATGGGTAAAATATGCCCTCAGTGTACCAAAAAAAAAATATAATATTTATTTAATTTGGATATCTTATAAAAATTATTATATTATTTTAATATTAGAAACTTCTCAAAATTATCAAATATTTATTTTTATTTTATATAACGTCAATTCATTTCGATATTTTCTCTTCTTCATTGTTTTACCACTGTTCTCTCTCTCGCAATGCAAAAAACAATAAGTCTTTATTTATAAAAATTCATATATATGTAGATGTTTATTTCAGATTAAATTGTTATATTTTTCATAGGACGAAACGAGGATAAGTCACCATTGTGCAATTGTACTAATATGTCATATCTCAAAGTGGTACAGAGAATGAACCAATGTGCATTGATCTATATGTCTGAGCTAATCAATGTGTTACAGTCCAGTACTTACATCTTTTAAATTTTGTAACGAAGCATACACTTAACACATTATATATCGTTTCTACGTGCTTTTACTTCTCTTTGGTCTATAGAGAAAACCTCGATGAAGGTGTTTAACATATATCTTGTGCAATTATCCTGTGCATTGCATTGACTTTGATTTTTCGGTGACAATTGATCAAGCATATGTAGAGGAGTGTTCGATCTGTACACTTAGTACGTACAAACAACTTCAATTCATATATGATTAGTATATAGCCATGGCCAATGAACACTTAGACAAGTCCAATCTTGTTTTTTTCTTTTTTTTCTTTTTTTTTTTTCAGACGACAATGTTGTTTCATTTATGTCACTAGAAAAAGGCTACTGTGAATCGTATACAGAACTACAGAAGTCAAAAGAGTGACGGGTGATATACATTTGAGACCGGGCTGTCAAACACTTAATATAAGCTTAATCAATACTAATATTCCTTTTAATCTTGGTGTCTTGGGATCATCAATCCAAATCGATCGAGCAATGCATTTATGAATACATCTCATATTTCAATGCAAAAGTTTAATCCCTGCTCATACAACTTGCATGTATGCACTAAATTTTCCTGGTTAGGACGCAAGCAATTTGCATTGTAGGTGAAAATGACAGGATTGGAAATTCAAATGCTCTGACGTCAAACTATGGAAGTACTCTATAGGAGTAGTCTTCTTTTTCTTTCTTTATTCAGGAGAAATTTCATCCTTGTGTTGATTAGAACAGAAGATTTTGATTAAGATCACACCAAATCTATCATTTTTTTTTTTTACGAGGATGTCCGGACCATCTCGCGCGTATCTCGACTAATCCCGGGACACTGACAAGACATCCCCCACCAGCATCGGGTAAAACTTTGATCGAAATCAACGGGCATGGTCAACATGAATTTTAAGGCTAGTGGGATTCAAATTCAAAACCTTCAAAAAAGAGATTGAATCGAACATCACTAGACCAACCCATGTTGGTTGCAAACCTATCATTTTCATTTCAATATATGGCTGGAAAACTAAGAGTCCAAGTCATGATGTGGCTTCACTAGTTATCAATATAGTAATACTAGACGAAAAATATTATGCTATGGTTTGATGCCCTCAGAACATGCATATATAAGCGTCACCAACCAATTCAATAGCATTTCATTTACAGATTAGAAGTTTATTTTCTCCAAATGGAATGCCTTGAGCATTCACAATGGTATGCTTTCTCATTCTCCATAAAAATACGGCCGGAGGACAATTTGGAGACTTAAGATCCAGATATAGTCTATATAATTAAAAGAGATTCCTTAGGAAGAAATCCGTTGTAGTCTAGTTGGTCAGGATATTCGGCTCTCACCCGAAAGACCCGGGTTCAAGTCCCGGCAACGGAATATTTTAAATCTTTTAAAATTTTTTGCTTTCAATGACTGCTATTTGGGCTGGGCCTTCAGCTTCACTCGAACACGAATAATCGGGTTACTCTTTGGGCCTGGGCGGAGCTCATAATGTGATGTGATGACTTTCTTCATTGTGGCTTTGAATTGATCCTTTCTGTTGAAAAACAGATTAGTTATTTTAATAGACTTATCCACACATGAACGGAATTCGACACACGATACATAATCCTTTCATGTGTCGATTAATGATTTTAATGGGTATGGCATTTTCTTTTTGATGCCAGCACTCGTGTTAGATCGTGTTAGATCATCAACGTGAATATGTAGATGTAACTTGTAAGCTTTGGTTGAGACACCATGGTACATTGATAGGAAAACGGCCAACAAAACAAATAATTTGTCATAATAGTAGTAATGCTAACACTAGGAAACTTAGGGCCAATAATTACCTCTATTATTTTAGACCTTATGGTTATTTGCTAGTCCAACTAACTAGCATATATAGCTAGCTTTAGATCTGGCTACGCCATGTTGTTGATTATGAGGCCCTTTCAATTATGAGGCCCTTATGGTTTGATTGAACAAAATTAATGTTGCACGATAATTAAATGATATCAATAGATCATAGTAAGAAATTCTGGAAGACGGCTTGCAAGAATGGTTCGGATGAAATTGTAATCTTCCGCGGCTTATAAGAATGGTTTTGTAACAGTTATGTTTAATACTTATACCGGTCATCCAAGTGTGGAGGAAGTACAAATCTTAGTTAAGATATTACGATCCGGGAAATAGCTCTACTTTGTATGTATGTGATATAAATGTATAAGTTTAAATGTATATATTCTTTCTAAAAAAATGTATCTATTTTTTAAAAAATGTAATATTGATAAGGGGTAACGAATTGCCCACAATTTTTTCTCCTTGGTTAATGCAAATTTACCTATTTAAAAAAGAAGAAGAAGAATTGCCCACAATGGGTTTTTTCACCCCAAAAAAAAAGTTTAAATATATCTATGGTGTGCAGGGAAAAGTAATTGGGTTCACGAATCACGAACCCCCCTGGACCGACTGACTATGGTGTGCAGATAGATGAGAGGACGTGTGGCATGGCGCTCGAGTTAAACAATTTGGACGACCACTGTTTACCTTTTGAATCTGTTTAATTATGCTGGTTGGGCTCTGCCAGCTGCCTCTTTTGTTCGGTTCACTTCCACCTTCGGTTTTTGTTAGGATTCTCCATCATCATCAAAAGAGTCGATCCAAAAAGATTAGTTTGATGAATGGTGAGAAACTTTTGACTCATTACATATTTTAAAAGTTTTGTTGCCGGGCCATGTCCGTACGAATGTTTAGTGTGACAACATCTAATATTGGCTTTAATCGGTTAGTTTACAAATTACGAAACAGAGCCCGAAAAAAGGAGGGAAAAAAAGGGGAGGATTTGAGCATCATATGATTTGAAGGTTTCACGTGATGTTTGCTAAAGTGGTCTATCTCTTTGCTTTTAGTATCCCAAGTCAATTTGCAGTAAACTTATGAGTTTTGTGATCTTGTTCACTAGATTAATTTGTTCAACTCATTGATGAAAGCCGAAGGCTAAAAGAAGAGCTCAATATCAAAGATTAGTCTGATAGAAAGAAAAATCGTTAATCATCTCATGGTTTCACGTAGTTGATGTGGATAATCGTAACAATGTCAGCGTTTCATCACTATGAAAAGATTGGTCACAAATGAATCAACCTTGGTTGACTAGATCAATTATACAGTGTAACATTGTGTGATGACTATGATCAAACAAGCAAGGCGCATAACACATCAAACATCCTCCTCACTAGTATAACCAAAACTCTACCTGCTAGGGTGTAACTGATATGCTATATTATACTGTGGTCAAGTGTGACGTTGTCGCTCCTAAATTTACTAGTGAGATCTAGCATTTTAGTATTAGCATCATAAAAAATTAGTGGACATAAGTAATTTATCAAAAAGTGGCATTGTATTCCATAAATTTTTTTAATGTAACCATTTTTATTTATTCTTTTGTTTGAGATGAAATGGCAAGCACATTTTTTCAAAAGTAAACTTCACATTATTTTAATGGAACGTAAAAAGAAAGAAAAAAAAAACTGAAGAAAGGAGACCCCATTTGGACGACAGGGAACAGCGAGAAATACCCGGGCGAGTTTCTCGGCCCAAAAAGGACGACGAATCACTGCAAAGCCTGATAATCTGCCACGTGGAACTCTCTCGTCCGTAGGATCATCACAATCCAACGGCCAACATCACACCATCAAAGTGAAGGGCAGTTTCGTATTTTACCCACAAGACTTTCGAGATACAGTAACAACACCATCCATAAGTGTAAAGCCCTTCCTACCCACAATAGTCACCATAGTCACAACATAAATAGTTATAGAATTATTCTGTTAAGATAAACTTCGCTTATTTTATCCCATAATTTTTATTTCTTTTTCAAAAATGTGTGGCATTGTATTTTCTTCGTTCCATAACTTTTATATAACACTTATTTCGATGTTGAATTTGTGATTATCAAAATTTATTTTTTTAGAAAATTATTATAATCACGAATGATAAATTAAGTTTTGATTTTTAATCATTGTAAAAAAAAACACTCCAATACTTTGACATCTTTAAAAACAAAGACGAAACGTCTCAAAATATGTATCATTATAAAAATTATGAGATGGAGGGAATAATTTTTATCAAAAGGAGTACAATATTTACGTATTTTCTATTTCTCAATTTGCAAGGATGCAAAGTCTAGTTTTCGTATTAAATAATATTTGTTCATCACACAATATACATATGTAGTTAAAACACATAATTAAAACAACTATTAACGTATTATAAAAACGTTTGCGAAGTCTAATATTTGATCATTTTGTAACACAAATCAAATTTTTCTTCGATTCTAACCAAAGTAAAGAACACTGTAGTAATAATAAAGTGTAATTAGTTTTTGGTATTTAATGTAATTTTTTTTATATTTTAATATTTATTTCAATTTTAACCGTTTATATTTTACGTTAATAAGAATGAATTATTTTTTAGTACAAAATTACAGTTTATAAGCGTATGATATGTAGTTTACAAAATTAATGTTTATATTTTACGAATTCTAATTAATATTAAAACATAAATAAAATTTCATCTAAATATTTTTATATAATTTGTGTTAATAATAACAATAGGAGTGATTCTCATTTGAAAAAAAAAAAAAAACAATGGGAGTGGTGAGAACTTACTAATAGATCAAGAAAAGAACAAGTACACAACCCCATCCTAGAATTAGAAGACAACTGTAGCAGCACAAAGTACCAGAAAAACTCCCTCAACTCTACACTCTCCTCTGCTGCAACTTCTGCAACACAAACAGATCATACTATCACAAACCGAAAAGAAAAAACCCAGAGAGAAAAAAGAAAAAAAAAATACACGGAGAGAAAAAATAAAGAGAAGTGTGAGTTTGTTTACACAGCCGCTGCTGCTGTAATTGTTTGTTGTCCTCTTCAATCATTTATTAATTTTCCAGTGAATCAAAAAAAGTGAAAAAAGAAACTCAGAGTTAGCCATGGCGGCGTTGCAGTGCTTCCCTTTAATGCTCCCTCATCGCAGCAGCCCCACCCCAAGTCATCATCAACCCACCATATCACCAAACCCAAAACCAAACTGATCAAAAACACCAATGGCTGGCCTCTTCTCACTCGGCGGCGGCGGCGGCGGCAGTAGAGAAGCGACGACGAGTAGTCAGAATCAGAGCCAGAACCCGGCGGGACCCAGCGAGATGATAAACCCGTGGGGGAGCCCGCCGGGGATGGTGTTGTACAGGAACGAGGAGGTGTATCAAAAGGGTTTTGAGATATGGCAACAGTACGTCCAGGTCCACCACCACCACCACCCAGCCGGGGCGGTCATCCCCGTGGCAGGAGGGCCGCCCCCGAACCTCAACCACCCGCATTTCCAACCCCACCATCCGGACCCCGCTTTGTACCAGCTGAGGGACTCACTGGGGTCTGGACCTGGTGGGGCGGGGCGCTCGACGAGGTCGCTGTCGTACGCAGCGACCTCGTCGAGGGGACTGAGGTCGGGATCGGTGGGTGGGATTGGTGGTGGGATTAATTGTCAGGATTGCGGTAACCAGGCGAAGAAGGACTGCGCCCACATGAGGTGCAGGACCTGTTGTAAGAGCAGAGGGTTCGACTGCCCGACCCACGTGAAGAGCACGTGGGTCCCTGCTGCATTGCGGCGAGAGAGGCAACAGCAACTCGCCGCAATGCAGCAGCAGCAGAATCCGGATCAACAACAGCAGAGTCAGCACCAGCAGCAACAACAGCAGCAGATTGATGTGATGAGAGGTGGCGAGAAGAGGATCAGACATAGTAGTGGTATGAGCATCGTAGTTCCTTCTTCACGTTTAGCTGCTGACGGTTCTTCTGCAGGTAAAGAATTGTATGTGTTGTGCTTGTGTAATTCTTTTGTGATATGATTATGTTTGTGTTTTTGCTTGCTTGCCTAGCTTGCAAACGCTAGCTCAAGACAAAATAGCTAGATTGATGGATTTAGACATTGACCCTTTTATCTCTTCCATGTTCTCTAGCCATTTTTAAATACATATATATGAGATTCCAAATTGTTTGTTCTCTACAGCTATAGGTCTATTCTTCAAATAATGCTTCTTTTCACATATGCCTTTTGATTTCTAGCAAAACTTCAGTGTTCATCTTTTGATTCTGATATCTAATGTATTGACATTACAATCAGGTTTAGAGGTTGGACAAAGTTTTCCATCAGAGGTGAGCTCGCCGGCAGTGTTCAGATGCGTGCGCGTAACCTCAATCAATGACACGGAGGAGCACCTAGCATACCAAACGGCAGTGAGCATCGCGGGGCACGTGTTCAAGGGCATTCTCTATGACCAAGGTCCAGAAGGCCGATACAATGCAGAAGGCGAAGGAGAAGACAGAGGAGACGATAGTCCACGAGGAAGCGGCCTACAACAACATAATCTCCTAACTGGCATTGGTATCGCCACAGGCAACGAAAATATCGAAGGCGAAGCCACGACCGGGACATCTGCATCAGCAGGTGATGCAGCCGCAGGTTTGTATTCTACACCGATCAACGCTTTCTTGGCGGGCACACAATTTTTCCCTCCTCCGAGATCTTGATGCAAATGCCACAACTTGAGGTGTCGTAACTTCTCTAGTTGTTGTTTTTCGTTTAATTAACATGATAGTAGTGTTAAGAGCTCTAGGTAGCTAGTTTAGCACATTATTTGTTACATGATTGATCCATCGATTTCCCCATTGTGAATGGGGATGTCTTTGTCATCGAAATTCGCGACCAGAAAGTTATTGAAGAAGATGATGTCCAGAGAATTGAATTGAGGGCTTCATCAAATTTAGACATTTTTTTAGCATGTAGGTAGGAGTGGTATGTGGAAATTGGTACTACTGGTTGAAGTATTGTAGTGATATTGATTCAATGGAGTTAAGTCAATTCATGAGGAGAAAGTTAATCAATCGATCATTAGTTGATGGTTTAGTTGTTTAACATTATATATTGTTTTTGTTAACCCACATTGGACTCGGAAGAAGAATTGTGACACTAACATGTCAATTGGTTAGATGGATGATTCATTGGTTTTGATTTTTATATTCAGGTATTATCTATTGATTTAACTCAATTCTTTTAAAATAGAATCATATAAATTTTAATATATTGTGAATTATTTTCAAGATATATTTAGAATCTTGATTGACAACTAAAACCGACGTTTGATCGTCTACCCTTGAGCTTCCGCATTCTTGTAAGATCTCTCTGAGTATCATTTTATAATGGGGAGAGTACAGTGTAAGAGATTGGGATGGGGAAGTCAGCTTCACCCTTTTTTCTGGGATGTCGGATGGGTTTTGAACTCGAGGTATGCTGCGTGCTGCTTTTTTTGAACTCGATTTTCCCAATTTTCATTTTATCCGCCGTCAACGTGCATGCCGGAATTTAATACCCCAGCCACACTTTTGTTCACAAATCATTTCACATTTACTACACTCCACATATCTCGAGACTCAAATCTAGCTTTCCTTTTGCAATGTTGAATTGGCTGTAAACGACGCTCTCGTGCTTCCAAACAATCTTGACACCACGGAAGAATTTGTGGAGGTAAGATTTAACTTGTGTCGCATAAGGATCTCAAAGTTTTGTTCATTCAGAAATTATTGTACAACGAACAAGAGAGATAATTTCTAACAATATACAAATTATGTGGAGGGTTCTTTTTAAACGGTTTTTTTTTTTTGAAAATTTTTAATTATTTAATCTCCGTTATCCATTAATCTCTAACAATACATAATGCAAGCATCAAATTCCCTTTGTCCATTATATAATGTTAGTGATAATGTATGTATTTCTTCTATCCCATAATATTTATAACACCATAAAAGATGAGACTATTTCATATGTATTTTGATAAATTTCGTTCTAATAAATATGTATAAACATATCAATTTATATAGGAAAAACATATATATGTCATGACACACCTAAACTTAGATGTGTCTAATATAAATTAACGGTTAACATTAAAATATAGGGATAGATGTGTTTGGGGATGTAGGTCTCACTTAATGATAGTTCATTATCATCAATATACCCACGTGGGTATATTAATTATTGAACTCTCATCTCAATATGAATCTTCCCTCCATGTTTTAATCTCAACCGTTATATTTATGTAGTCATACTTAAGATTAAGTATATCATAACATATATTCGTCAAAGCCCATTTATATATTATGCAATGATCAGATATCATTTTGAATGATTTGAAACGATTATGCAATGTTCCAATTGGAACGAGTTGGTTATCAAAAATGACATGTATGTACATATCTAATTCAATTCACCTCGGAAAATAAGCCATATTATTCGTATAGAATGCGAATGATCGATTCATGTGTTTGAATCCACGTACGAACTAGAGAGTATCTAAATCACATATACGCTCGTGTAGTCGTATTTCTCATCATCAAAGCAACAGTGTTCCTGATCTCATTAATCCTTCTTAGCATCCCTCATTATCTCATAGTGGCAAACTTTGTGACTCATTATAAGAAAAATGTGACGAACATATTAGGCAAGGAAGAGTTGAATGCAAAGGAGTTGAAGAATGAAACAGACATGCAGATATGTGTATGTGATCATTTAGCTGCTCTGATCTGATCATATGCTGCAGCTTCTGTTCCTTGAATTTAATACCATCTCCTGCATGTATTGCATGTGATATATGCTGCTAGTTTGTTTCCATGGTTAATTGATCAATTTTCACAATAAATTTTCAAAAAATGGCAAAAAAGAAAGTGTATAAATAAACAGCAAGTTCCAGTTCCAGTTCCAGTCAGTCTTGATCAAGTGCAGTTAATAGAAGTACTACTTGTACAAATTCAACTTGAGTATAGTTGTTGTTGAATGATGATGAGCTCCCTATAGCTATTTGATCATAAGAATAGTGTAGCTGTTATTAGGATGCTATGCTTGGGTACCTTTCACCTTAGCTTTCTGGGGTCTCAACAATTTGGGAGGCCTTCCTCTTTGTTCTCTAGCCTTCTTTATTTCGAGTCTCAAGCTATCCGATCGTAGAAACATGAGTTTCATAAATAAATATGATTGACGAAAGATGATAATGACTCATGAACTATGTGTTGTAGTGTGGTTTTTTAATTGTCGCGTGGGATTCTACCATATATATCGATAGAATATTCTGATCCCTCTCACGCGAAAGTCCATTTTGGGCTTGAGGAGCGGAGTGGTCAAGCTAAATCAAGTGTCATATAAACACCACACATATAAATGGTTTAATGGAGAAGTAAAAAATCGAACTCGTGATCTCTATGTCACATCTGCTTTGATACCATATTGAAAAATCAAATTTAACAAAAATTCGAGTTGATGGTACATAGACCAAAATTCCTACTCATCTAACACAGACAACTAAGATAACTTTGAATATTAGAAAGCCTAGCTAAACAAGCATATTAACCTAAATTAAGTTATTGTACACTTTGAAGTTCATGTTCTTAATTACATACCTAGATTATGATGGTCAACTAACATGATAGGTTTCATATAATATATATGTTTGTGGTTGTGTTTCTCTTCATTCAACGAATCGAAGGATGTTCCCAACTAGGATGTTTCGCTTGGTCGAATATCATCATATCAAAGTATAGGATAGACATAGAGTAGTTCTGCTTCTGATCAATATCGTTTGACCTGACTCCTTTCATCCATAGATTTTAGTAATAGTTAATCTATTGTACTTTGTTTCATTTAAAAATGGTAGCCCTGTAACCTCGTCTAAAGGTTAGGTTAAGGTACATGTTATCTCTTATTATAACTAGCGATTTTAATGTGCGCACCGTGTTCACAACAATTTTTGTTTGATATATATTTATGGATTTTTCTTCTCAGATTCTGTATGTGACGGGCTATTATTTAAGTGGTGGTTGTTGTTGATTCAATTTCTTTTTTTTTAAATAAAGTTGGTATTCAATATGATATCAAAATAGAAATGATATTAAGATTACAAGTTTGAATCTTGTATAAACAGTTCTCGGATCTGTATAGTAACACCTTGATATGCACAAACTATAAAATTAACAAGAAAACAAGCAAAAAAGAAACAAGGTTTAGGCAATAGGGAAGACCTAAAATGGTACGAGGCTAAATGAAGCTATGTAGACAAGGGGTAAGATTGAGAGAGACTTGCCCATGCCTCAAGGCTTGCAGTTTCTATAAATGGGATCCTTTGAAATTTGGAATCGTACAATTAGGCAAGCCTCACTACTACTTGGCTACACAATGCACTTGATTGCCAACTTCTTTGTGATTTTGAATGCATTATCTACACATTGATTCAAAATATGAAACATTGTCTCACGTATCTGAAAAGCAGCTAGGTCGGCAGAAAGGTAGTCGCATGCGAGGCAGAATTCATAAGATGTACGGGAGATCTAGGAAAAATGAGACGTATACAATCTTATCTTTAATGTGAAGAATAAAGAGACTGTTGCTCGAGCATCACGAAAGTAAATGCTCATCATAGAAGTGAAATTCCAACACGAAATGGCTACTGAATAGTTATCCTTGGTCTAATCTCAAAGTACAACATTTTCATTCATCCAGTCAAGACCTTTATCATACGTACCCCCCATTTGCGTACTCAATAACTACATTACGGATTTGGTTGAACAATGTAATTAAAATGTGGCACAAGGCGATGTTCACACACAAACTGTACCAAGAATTTCGGCCTTTAATTAGCATAACCACCATGCCTACCATTCAGCATCGACAAAACCAGAAAAACAATATAGCCAAACCACATAGCTTGTAATAAATCAAGTCCTATAAGTTTGAGAGCATGTGGAGGCAATTGCATAGATAGCTAGCTACTAGATTGATGAATAAAACGCGATACAGCCAATAAGAGAAAAGATGAATAACAGATTCAAAGGTATCAGTTCACAGAAAATTAAGCATAGTGATGCTAATAGAGTGTATAGGTTCATTATTGTGTGGCCATAATCGTCGTGGAAAGATTTACAGTAGACCGTCTATGCGCACTACTCTAATCTATGTGATTATGTAGCGTATGTCTTATGGTGTTAATACATTATTAGTCGAGTAGAGCGGTCCGCTACTTTGTTTGATAGTGGAAAGAACTAAAAAATTATCAAGCCTGGTGTTGCTTGAAATCTATGGTTTGACAAATCAGCCACATCACAGAGTATTGAGTCGATGATTAGAGTCATTGAGTTCTGGATTCAAGGTTAATGACTCATCTGATCATTCACATGCGATGACCATGACATGTTTCTGCGGGATAGAGTTTCAACAAATCATTTATCTTAAGAAAACCAACATACTTACACAAGAATAAAATTTACAGGTAGAATTCTCTGTACCTCATTCTTGTTGTTCAGGACATTAAACTCCGTCGTAGCCGACTGTGCTGCAAACTTCCTAGAGTTGCAGCAAGTTCTTTAGTGCAAAATTCATTACAGATGGATAGCGGTATACTTACCTGCAGGTTATCTGACGATGAACCGGAACAACCAGGTTCTTCTCGCAGGAAATATCTATTTCTCTGTCATAGCCATTCAAAGGAGAAGTCCCAGTTAAAAAATCAAGGCAGAGAAAGAACAAAGTGAAAAAATAACTTGAGATTATGAAATTACCCCAAGAATGATCTTATGAACACCAGTATTATTCCCATTCATGGCCCTCATCGCCATTTGGTTAGTCCTAATTACTCGGAGCAATGCACCTCCCTCATACAACCTTCAACTCTCCACAAGAAAGATAAACTCATTTCAGATATACAACAATCCAGATATTTCTGTCATAGATAAGGTCTACGAAGGATAAAATTCACATAGTCTTTATCTTTTTGTTGACAATAGAGATAAATTCATCTCACTAATCATATTCAAAAGAGACCAGTCGAAAACCAGATCGAAAGCTCGGATTTTACATAATGGGATAACCAATTTTTAACCATTATTCTCATATTGATAAACTACCTTCATGTTATACGTTACTTTGCCTGATAACATTAGGATTGTTCTCATCAGATCCATCCATTTCACCAATATTCTCCTCAAAACCCCCTCGCTCGATCCAAAAACCCAAAATCACAATACCTAAAATTCATAACCAAAAGAGATATCAACCCGAATCTCGAACAAACCAACCCATAAACACACATTCAAGAACAAACCCAGAAAACCAACAATGGATTACCCAGAATTGAATACCTCTCAATTTGAATTAAAACTTCGAAGATAAAGAAAGGGATTTTGAAGCCCCAAGTCACTTCACTCTCTAGAATCTCTTTTATTCTTGAGAATTGCTTGGAAGTGTGATATGTGGATTTAGAGTTTCAAGTTCCAACGGCTAGATTTTGAAAAACTAACGGCTAGTTTATGTAAGGTTAAAGATAAAGATTGAAGAATGAAGAAACGAAAACATTTGATTAGCCTTTGCCTCCAAATATTTTTTTTTTTTTTTTTTTTTGGTTCAATGTTAACGTTCTGAAAATTTTATATCCAAGTCTTTGAACCAAGATTATTGAGTTCAGTATGGTGATTTTTATGAAACTTTGTGATGAAATACTGTACTACTTACGTTTTACCATTGGCCGCCAGGGATCCAGATATAAGTTTGTGTGATAAAGTCCCAATTATCATAAAAATGATGAGAGCATTTTTGCCTGTTTCATCATAGTTTTCCCAGAAACAACCAAACCAAGCATCATACAATATATTAGAAACACCAGAATCTGTTAGTCGTGAAGATGATCTCTGGATCATACATCAGGAGTACTACTAGCAGAGAATGGCCATAATCTGCGAGTCGATAGGATCACCAATTTTATGCAACAAATATATAGAGATGACCATCCGAACATAACATTACAAAGTTGTGATTCCAATACCGGTAACATTTATCGCAGCAATAGCATAACTGGAGTTCATGAGGACCTCCATATAATATTACATTGCCCTGCACCGACGAGTACTTGAAGCTTACATGGGCAACAATGAAGCCTGTCTTCTATGACAACAGCAGCAAGCTGACACGTATTTACAGAAACCAGAGTCCTAGAGATATCGAGACTGTCATGGCCTACCAAGCCTTGGTTCAGTCTTGCGTGGTGGCGGCGGTATGGGAAATCTCCAATGCCGCAACTGTTGAGACCATGGAGTCAACTCCGCAGACATTGCGGCCTCTGCAGATCTTGTAATAACCGTTTTCTCCCCAGTTCTCTCCCCATGAGTTCTTTATGATCCAGTACGGCTTCTCCTTGAACCTTATTGGAGCATAACCGGCTGATCCGTAGCCCACCAGTAGCACTCCGTGGTCAAGATTCCTGAGGCAAATGTATGGGCACGAGACTCCGCCAATATAGGTCTGCATGTATGCTGCGTTTATACCCACTGCACCAAACCAAAATGCAGATTCATCATCAAGCAACTATTAACAGAACACATTCCTCATGATGCCAGTTTCGAAATGTACTCTGAATATTTACATATGGAGCTATCCACTTTTAAACAAGGCACACAAGTGATAGCATGAATTTGGTGTGTGGGCTTGCACACTTGCAGCACAGGAGTCTACTATCAGTGTTGCACAACAACAATGCTGCCATCTCGGATTCATATCCATTATAGGCAAGATGCTATGAGATTACTTTCCACTTATGTCACACCTCGATCAAATCTCAAACTATGCTCTCCACGAACTGCCTGAGAGCTAGTTTGCTGAGCATACCAGATCGTTACTATCAGCAACTCCGACAATCATAACTAAAGTTACCAAGCGCTCGAACTTCTCTACTCTAGAGACAGTTTTAGCAGAAAGGAGCAAGAGAAAATAGAATGAATGCTTTAGAGTTTACAGACAAGGGAAAAATGGTTCAGGGCTACGCCGCCTGTGGTGCTACCTTCTAACAGTTTGTTCCACATGTTACTGAAAATTTCGCAATGGAATAGTAAGTGCTAATGTAAGGGAAAAGAGGAGGAACTCCGTACCAGCAAGAGGTCCATTTTTCACCAGATTTGCAGCAATTTGGTCTTCGTCCAGAGAGACAACACTGAAGTTGGCAACAGTTGTAGCAACTTTGCTCTTGTCAAATTTGCAGGTTCCATCTCTTCCAGTGTAAGGATAATCTTCCTCACGCTGAACCCCACCAGCCTTAAGTATATACTCAAAGGCATTGTTCATCAACCCTCCATTGCAGCCAGCGTCACATGAACCAGCAAGTTCTGGGTCACACTGTAGATACAACAGAGCACAAAGTGTTATTCGATAAGCGCAAATCCCAACACTTTCCATCAATACACACAATGTGAAGTGTGAACTAATTAAAGCTGCAACATAAACCAGGGGAAAATAACAGGAAGAAAATTCATTCACTGCCTACTAATACCCACAGAAAAAGAAAATATTATACACGGAAGTAGTAATTGAATCAAAATACATTTTCTCTGGTAGAATCTAAAGATCTACATGGATCAATATAGATAAATGCCTTGGAGAACACAATAATATCATTTGAAGAAGCTAAGGGCTGGATCCTATCAAGCTGATATTGGGAACTCAGAAAAATAAAGCAGCACGATGATCTATAGTAGGCACTTAAAACCAATTCTGTGATTCATATCAGGATCAGAATCATATTACATCTGAAACTTTAGTCTCGTGTTAAAAGTTCCCGAATAAAGAAGCACAAAGCATCAATTGTTGGTCCTCACAAGAATCGGATGCCAGTCATTTTTTGGACTTAAGTTGTATGATGGAGTCTTTAGTGTTGATTCCCTTCGCTGTTCCTACTAGATTTAAACCCCATTCCAGATTAGCCACAGGCCTTTAAATTCAATTTAAATTTAGACATACTGTTGACATAAATGTAAAACTACTTGCTGAAGGGTCTAAAACCATTTCTAGAGGCTCATGTCATAAGCTTCTAGAATGCGTAGATACGGCATAACAATCATAATTTGTTTCATACACAGCTAATTAAGAGGACCTGACTACCCTTACATGCTTTCTTGTACTAGACAATTGTATGATAATCTGTACAGAACTGTATCAATCAACATGATAATGTTAACTACTCTTCAAGAGAATTCAAGCGTTCAATGTGGTTGATAATGATAGAGGGAAAACAAGTTTGGAATTCAGACTGCTGATAGACTCTAGAGCTATTCAAAGGCAGAAGAAAGATAAAAAGGGCATTTGACTTCGGCAGAACGTTGAACATATTGACCTGCTTTCTATCAAATTACAATCCTTTCCTGCATAATTCACTAACTATCCAAGATGCTCAATGCATAGAAAACATAATGCGATGAGTACATTCAAACAGAAAGAACAAGGAAAACATAAGCACTTCAAGTTCTTGTTACCTCATGATCACAATCGACAAGCTGTTGCTCGCTCAGGCTGACGAGCTTTCCGGTGGCAAGATAATTAGACCCTTCAAGAGCTCCAGTGGTGCTGAAGGACCAGCACGATCCACATGAACCCTAACAATGTACAAATACAGAACCCTCATTTAGTTAGGCAGCTGAAATATTAAACCAAATACTCGAAATCTTGTTTACTATGCCAAGATAGCCGTAATTCAGTGGACAACAATTCCAACTCAGTAGCCACTCAAGGTGAACACTGTTTTGGAAACGTTCCACGACATTTCATATTTTCATTTATCTCCTTAATTATCAATTGAGGCAGGATGAATTCAACAATAACAGCTTTCCCGAAACAAATAACACCATGCTCTATTCAGGACTGCACCAGATAGATTGGCTATTGACTGGTAAAATTTCAGGGACCATTTTTAACCTATTGTACACTACTAGTAATAATAATTTAAAAAAAGGCCCACAAGTTTGACTTTGAGAGCTGTTCAACCATGAATTTTATCAACACAAGATAGCCCACCAATTCTGACCCATTTATCTTCTCTGGTCACTCTACATTTGGCTTCACGCAACTCTAATCCAGAATAACATCCACCAATTATAGGATCTAACTTATGGCATTTAATCAGAACTTATTTCATGTTCTTAACCTATAATCTCCATCTGATCACCAAGATAAGCAATTTAAAAGATTACTAACGTTAAAAAATAATCATCATAGATCAGTTTGACCATCTTACAAGCCCCATATAGTAATGATTGTACCAACGTGTGCCTTGTACCGTCCACTCCTTAGGTCAAGTTATTGTTTGTTTTGAACAATATTTTTAAACGTGTGTTTTAACTAACTGGACTATCAATTCTTCTTATAAACCAAGACCTTACACTCAACAATACTACAACAATCAACACCGCCAAAACACAACCAACACAGCATCCAAGGATTCACGATCAAATAAACAGAATCAATTATTAAAGAGCAGTTTGGTATTGTTGTTATGCAAAAACCAAAATCGATAATGAAAACAGAAAACCAATAACCAAAACACTATACGAAATAACATGATTGTTTTTATTTATTAGATCTTGAATACTGAATCGAAAACCTATTTTCTCCTGTTTTATGATTCTGTTTCATCCGATTTAAAAACAAGAATAAAAGAACACTTCTTCCAACGTAAGTGAAACACACGAAACAAGAAACAAAAAGTGATACCCAGCCACGCCCAAAGATTACACAACAGAATCAATCAATCACCTGATCTTTCACCCCAGTCACGGCCCCATGCTCCCTCCAATCAAAATCCTTCGGCAAATTCCCCGTCGGCAACACCGGTGCCTGCCTCGCATCCGCCGGCAACCCCAACCCCTTCCCTCTGCCCCTCCTCCCCCCTCTCCTCAACCCTAATCTCTCCCTAAACTCCCTCGGAGTCAGATCCGAGAACTTCGTCACCCCGTGCTCCGCCGACGGGTCCAGCTCCTGGTTCCGCCGCGCTCGGCGGAGATTCGCTTTGAATATCGCGAATCTCCGGTCGTGCTCCTCCTGTGTTGAATACTGCTTGTTGAATCGGGACTTGAATAGGTCGAAGTGGTGGCCGGCGGCGAGGTGTGGATCGGAGGTGGCTGCGGGGACCACTTGCTGGATCAGCAGATCCTCTTCGCCTACTCCGACGGCGCCGGCGGCGGCGGCGAGGGAGAGGAGGAGAAGGAAAGTGAGTGGCGCCATGGGAGGAGAATGATTCAGTGAATTGAAGAAATTTTTTTGCTTCATTGTGAGGGGGATATATATTGCATTCCGAGAAGGTGGGGTGAAAGGTTGTGATTTGGCCACGTAGTGGAGATTGTTTGGATGGGTTTTTGCTTTCTTTGTAGAGCGTTGGTTTGTTGTTTTTGGAGGTAGAAGATGATTAAATAAACGAAGTATTTCCTCCCATTTATTTAAATTATAATAATTTGATTCGTAATAATAATTTATTTATATATATATAAAATTAATAATAAAAGAAAATTATGTCTGATAAATATATAAGATAAAAACATAAAAAAAATAAAAAAATTTGCATTCATGTAGTGGATGAGTTAATATGATATAAAATAGGGATATTTTGATATTTTTATGTGAAAGATATTATTAAATATAAAAATATTATAATTTAAATGAGACAATCCAAAAAAAAGTATTGTAATTTAAATACGACGAAGAAAGTAAATCATTTTGATGATTCTATATGATGTAGGTGTGGAATTAGAAATGGATATAAACCCTCACAAGAATTGTTTGTAAGATGTTTTACACTATGTATTATTCCCCGTCAAAAAAATAAAAATAAAATGTAACGTTGAATCAGTCGGAATTGATTAAGACAAACTTTAACCAATACGATGGAACATGGAAACATCATTCTACATAAATTTATCGCGAGATATTAATCGTAACATAAGTTATGCACTTCATGCGATGGTGGTTGGATGACCAACACATATTATTCTAATACTCTTTCTATCCCATAAAAATTATAGCATCTGTCTTATTTGAATTTTTCACAAAAATTATGTATCCTAATTTGATGAGAGATAACATCAAATCAGTTACAGTAGATCAATAACTCCTATCACAGTTATTATAGTAAATAATATTTTTAATATTATTCAATATAAATTTAACTGACACATGAATTCATAATCTGGATTAAAATATTGTAATTTTCACCGAACGAAAGGATCAATATTATACAATTTATCAGAATACGTTTTGAATAATGTCATCTTTAGGAGTATTGCATTTTTATTCGTAAGAATGAACTCTATCACGTCCATCTTAATTTGATGATGGTTGTTCTGGATCCCACTTTCGTTTGTCACTACTAAGTGCCGATATTCATATTCATCCTAGAAATGGGTGAAACGTTAATATTCCTCATATCCTAAATAGTCAAAATTACCATAAATATCCGCTATCCTCAATGTATGTCATAGATTGCACAAAAATTCAATCAACGCAAATTGGTCCCAAGCTATGAAGTTAGCACTAGGAAAATCTCTTTGCTTCAGACAAACACTAAAGCAAACATCATTGCTCACGACAAGGAGAATACTAGCAGACAAAACAAATGGGGAAAAAAAGGCCGGTGAAGTCACAGTCACCCAAGTTGGGTGGTCTTTCATTATGTGCAAGGCTCCAAAACATTCAATAATGCACGCCTGATCCTCAGCGTAGACTATTTAAATTGTCGAGATCATTACGTGTTATTGATAAACATACCGTGGACGTGTCAATTTGATGATAACATGTCACTGAATTACTTTTAATGTAAACACAAAAGAATAGACGTTTTAATATTCTTATTTTTTTTATTTTATTTAACGAGGGTATCCGGGTCACCTCGATTGATCCCTCGGATACTGACAAGACGTCCCTCATCAGTATCGGATAAAACTTTGACCTTAAAAAAATTAAATCGAACACCATTAAAACAATACAAATTGATTTAAATATTCTTAATTTCACATCTTTTTAATCCGAAAAAAAAAGACTTATTTATTTTATGGATACTTCAAAAAAAATAGATCTACTGAAGGTTTGATGAGGCCTACAGTAGCACGTGGCTACGAACTTGGTGTCGGGAATTCGGAAGGAGAGGTTTGTTGAGGGTCTGTTGGAAAAAAAAGTGGGTAGAAATTTAATCCCCATCCGGGAATTTTGTATTGGGATGATCGAGAAGGAGAGAATGATATGAGATAGATGAGATAAAATGAAAACAAAAACAGAGAATTAGTCCTACTTAAAAAATCAATCTCATAGTCCTTCGGAACATCATATGTTGGTTGATCCACGTATAATCAAGAGCTTGATCTAACATAGAATCAAGTTTGTCCCATCAAACACATCATATCTGAAAGCTCGAGTGCAGCGTCTCTATTTATGATGCGAATGTTTCTTTCCAGATTGAGCCGGGAAGATCCACGAAGGGAAACAAAATTCTCCCAGTTTCTTCCATAAAGATATGACTGAAATTCGAGATCTAATAAAGAAAAACCGAATTCCATAAATTTGGTTTAGGATGTGGCATCTTCAGAAATTATAAATCTACCACGGACAACTGACCGATGAAAGACAAAACAATTACATATGGCCTCCTATTTTTAAACATACATGAACACATGCAACCAACACTACAATGACTAACCTTATCCTCAAATTCATCATCACATCACTACGATGCACCATTTCACACTACATGCAACAACTTTGTATGCATCAGTCCCCCACTCATGGCTTTCTCAAGAAGGCCAAGAAAACTACCACCCATCACAGCCGGAGAAGACTCCGGCCTCGTCCTCCGACGGAAAATCCGGCCCCAACTCCACCATCGGCAACCCCAAATCCATCACCGTCTCCGCCCAAAGTATATCATCCAGCTCCGGCAAGCTGGGGTTCGGGTTCTCCCATAGCCCGACCTGAACTCCCACCTCGTTCTCCCCATAGCTCTCGCTGTTCCCACTCAAATACACTTCCTCTAACGGGAAACTGACCGTCGGTGGCGTGCCATCGCTGTGTGAGCTCTCCGACGAACAAGCAGCCGCCACAGCATTGTGATTGTACCTCTTCGTTTGATGCTGTTGCAACCCGCAAAAGGGTTGGCTCGGAATTCCACCCGATACAAGTGACACGGACCCGTCACTAGAACACAATGACGAGGCGAAAGCCTCAGGCTCTCTGTGATGCAACTCCAGGAGGTTGAGCTTCGCCTCAGGCCCATACAGTTTCCGAGCAGCTGCATCATAAGCTAACGCCGCCTCATGCGAGGTGTTGAAGGTTCCGAGCCAGAGCCGGGCACCACGATTAGGTTCCCGGATCTCGGCCACCCATTTCCCCCACGTCCGTTGCCGGACACCCTTGTAGGTACACATAGCATTCTCGGGACCGCCTTTCCCTCTCATGCAACCTTTCCTCGAACTCGCTCGACAGCTCCCCTGCGGTGATGATCTCTTCCCATTCTTCCTCTCCTCCATCACCACCATTTTGATCACTTATCAAAAAAACAGAACCTGTGATCAAGAAAGTGATGTTAAAAAAAGGAGTTGATGAACTCAATGCAGCAGTATGCGTGACTATACTATATAGAAACAAACAATGACAGAAGAGAGTGAGGAGTTTTATGTGATACGTGTCAGTTCGACAACGTGTCGAGACAGGCACGATCAAGGTGTCGACGAAGAAGGGTTCACCAAGAGACATCTTAGGGACACACTTGTCGATCGAGAGAAGATTACCTTAACCAGCGAGATAACTGGAGGAACCCAAAGGGTAATGTAGGCTGTGACAGATGAAGCATGACATGATGAGGTGGACGTATATGAGTGAGATCATACTGATGAGGTAGCCTAGGCGTGCTTACATGGTCCAGTTGTGCATGATGTAGGGAGCCTGCTGGCACTGAACGTGTGATGATGTCAGAAATCAAGATCAAAGCTATGGGATGAAAACAAGGGAGCCGAAGTTGTGAGAAATCGGGAATTGAACAGCTCATGTTGGATAAGGCTATGCTGTGTAGAAGCTGCAGAATGGCATCCGTCACCATGAGACGACTTCCATTCCTATTATTTCCACGGAAAAGAAGGTAGCACATACTGCAGCAATAAATAACAACAATGTAAGATATCACTGCTCTAAGATTTGATCTTCATGAGATGGTTTTAACAAGATGCATCATATTTGGAGAATAGATTCAGTATTTTCATCAACTCGTCTATCTTGTTATATATGAAGACATGATAACATAACATATGAATACGCATCGGGTTCTCTTTCAAATTCGAAGTGTGAGGGTGCTGCAACAACAATCCAAGAACTGACTATAACAGGCAAGTTTGTTGGTGGTTCTAACAACACAAACCATGTTTCTAAAGCTAGTGCGAAACCTTGGCGATAAATTTGAAGCCAAACAATAGAAATGGATAAGGACAAGTTGCTCTAACCCATCACAGTTAACATCAATCCGTTACAGTCTCGCCGTATACTTGCTCAATCTGGGGAAGCCTTGTATATCGTCACTAACACTTGTGACGAGAAAAACGTGGATTGCGCATACATGGAGCAATTAACCAATGTGAAAATCCCGTGAACGCAGAAAATCCTGTACACAAGTATGTGAAAATGGCAGAACTACCTTGAGTCTTAAAACATTACTAGAAAACGTAAGTATCAAATTTATGTTCAACAAATGTGTAAAATAGGAAGCATAAGTGAGAATCCAAGGAGAAATCAACTTGAACCATAAAAACCATAGATGGCATACATAAACTGGTTGAAAGACCGTAAGTTTGAGTTCAGGAACTAATGGAAATATGTGCTACAAGCCTACAACAGACTAACAGAGATAAAAAAAAAAAAAAAAGCATTCACGGCACGAAAGGTGATTAAATTGTATGGTGCCAAGCCGTACTCTAAAAATCTGAAATGAATAAACACTCACAGGATAATCATTCCAAAAACAAGGTGGTGTGCATAGTCCTCGATAGCTCGTCTCTTTTGCCATCATTTGAAAGCTCTGAAGGAAGCTTGCTATTGTGCTTTACTAGTAATACGTGAGACAATTGAATTGCAGCATTGAACGATACTTTCACCGGCGCATACACTAAGTTGGCCATTTCTTGGGTCAAGTACGGAAGTTTATCACGGCCTGCAATGAACAAGATGTTTGTAAATCCATACTTGCATGTTTAGTGGCTCAAAGAATATTTTCAACTGAGCATGCAAGATAAAGAATCACGAGCTGGGAAAATAAGTGAAAAGCTCAAGATAATGAACGGACAAGCAAAGGAATCGTTGGTCCTTAGCACTTAACTAACAAGTCTCACAAGAGTGTGGTGGCACATCCTTGAACTCTAACCCAAGGAAAGGAACTTCCCAAGCCCATTTATCAATCTTGTCTCACAGGTTTTTTTTTTTTTTTCTTCTTTTTGAAAGGTTTGTCTCACAGGTTTTATTTGACAAGTTCTCAAAGATCAACCCATATCTACAAACGCAAGGCAAATTTGTGGCTCACCAAATTAACATGAAAAAGAAAAGATACGTATCCATATAATCTCGTCAATTATAGGGTTTGGGAAGGACATCCCTGTAAGACAGAATGATGTACACAAACCTGACCCCTATTTTTATATAGAAAGGTTGTTTCCTGATACCTTCAGGTGTCGCACCAAATTAACATGAGGATTCAACAAATCATGATATTGTGTTGACCAGGTATACTTTAGCGAGGGACCCCGATGCTGCAATACTACATAACATAGATTTCTGCATTGACTCCAAAAGCCAAGAAGACCCAAAGACATTGTATAAGAATGCAGAGAACAGTAATCAGTTGGGGCAGAATCGAAGCACACATAAATGACAGAACTAAATTCGATAATCAAACCAAACTAACACAACAACAAGATATCAGCTTCAACAATACAGCACCATGTAGTTCACTTTTCTCCACGAAGACCAATATCTGTAACTACACTCTCAGGACTGAGATACTGGGAGAGTCCAGCATGGGATTCCGAAACCAATAACCGGGCCTAAGTAACAAACACGGACTTGAAACTACACACCAAACTAACAAGTCATTAACTATTTATATGTAAATGAATATGTTAATTCTCCCTCTTCCATCAATACGAAAAACTAACTCACATGTATTCTCAACAAATCATAGCCCACGATGGCATCGTCACGATCTTGGGTTAATAATCAAACTCTTAAATACTCAATAACTTTCCAAATCTGCCTTTATCACATATTCTCAAACTTTATACCCAAATTGAACCTCTCAAACCCTAACATCAATCAATCATGATATGAAAACAACAGCTCCGCAATGAAACACGAATACAAGACACAGCAAGCAGAATGGGATAACGTTACCATCAACACAACACACGAAACTCCTTTGACGAATCGTACGGAAAATCTACGACTAATAACGCGATGCGCCGATGCTTTTCGGCCCATCGAATCAAATGGTTTAGACACGTAAGTGAGAGTGATTTATAGGAAGACAGTGAGATTGCTCACAGAGCAAGCGTCGGCGACGAGGCGGCGAGCATGGTGGCAGCAGCGACGGAGAGCGAGAAGATGGGATCTTGAGTTCAGCCATCGTGGAATGGAACCGTTGGCTTCGTCGTCTCCGGCGAAGGATTTGTCTGATGACACGTGATAAAATTCAATAGGTAAAATTAAAATAAAATAATTTATATTATAATCTCAATTATTTAAGTTTAGATTTTAATCTTTGAATTTTACTTAGGCATGTCATGACACAAATTCAATTTTTTTTTTTAAGATTATGATCAAGAACAACATTTACAAAGAACTTATCAGATTAGATTAGCACCAATTAAAAGGAACGGTCAAAAAATCTTTTTTAAAAAAATCAACCATCCCAAAAAATATAAAACGTACAAAGTTAACTTTCATCGACATTGTGGAAGGATCAAAATATTATTTTTTGTAAATTATTTATGAAACATAAGTTATCGTACTTTCTTTGTCCATAAAAAGTGAAACATTTCTATTATAAAAACAAACAAACACTATCAACACGTATTTTGATGAGTTATTATGCTCCCTCCGTTCCATAAAAAATATAACGTTACATCATCATTATATTATTCAACACATATTTTAAGGAGTTTCGTTATTCATATGAACGATATAAGAAAATTATGTCACTGACTCATGATTAAAACATATAATTTAAATTATATTATTTCGTGATAACTTTGAGTAAAATGATGTCTGATCGTCCGCGGACGATTTGTAATTTAAATAATTTTATTACGACATAAACCAACGTTATATTTCTTAGGGGACGAAGGTAGTATCTTACAATGTTATATTGTCTCACAATCCATGTGGTATAACTAATATAAACAGTAATATTTCATAATAAATCTATGTAAAATATGTTTGTCTGGGTTTAAAAATAATCAAAATCAACTTTTAAGCCAAATTTTGACAATAGTGTTTCCGTAAATTCTATGTTGCAACTAAGTAGTATTTCTGTTTATTGGGATAAGTCATTGTAAATTGTTTGTTTTTTATAGGAGAAATCAAAATTGATTTTAACCAAACAAAATAATTTAAAACTTTTTTTTACCAAATAATCAACAACTTATTATAAAATTACTATCATCTACAACATATAACGACAAGTCATAAGCACCTTTAAGTATTTTTCATTAACCCAGCCAAACAATCCCATAAAATAATGTTTGATTATCTTATTATGTCAATGAAAATTTATCTTGACAAACGCACTAATCAAACGATTACAACCTTTTATAAATGAAGTAGCAAAAAATATGTAATTTCATACGTCATAAATCGCATGATGTATGAATTAAAGAAGATGGAGAGAAAAATAAATATATGATTGAGAATAAAAGTTAAAAAAAAAAAAAAAATTAAATTTACGTGTCAAAAATAAATGTTGTAAAATAGATAAAATAAAAACAACATTAAATAATATTATTTTAATGTTGTTACATTTATAGTTCGTGCAATGGGATGCATCATTTGCACATAATTTGCATCATTTTGTCATTTGTGATGTCCAAAATTTTTTACAATATTTTATTTTTGATATGTTACGTGTGATTAAAAATAAAAAAATATAATTAGAATTAAAATAAAATAAAATAAAATAGATTTATATTTGTATTCACAAAATAAATATTAATTTAGTTCCACTCAGATAGGAAAAACTCATGTAAGTTTTAAGAAACGCAAACAACTAATCAATCATCTGCACCCAATCAAACGCCCACTTGTCTTCTCCTCCATATTCTCCACTCATCGATGCCTCCTCCTTTCCTCTTTCTCTTCCTCCTCCAATGTCTCCACCCTACCCTCGCTTCTCCTTCCCCCACCCTCTTCGACGACTGGTGCAACCATCATAACAAAACATACCCAACCTCACAAGAACACCAAACCAGACTTTCCGTTTTCCTCGACAATCTCGCCTTCGTCGAGTCCCACAACTCGATCGAAGGGACGTTGTTCTCGGCTTCCCTCAATGGGTTCGCTGATTTGACAGTCGAGGAGTTCAGGGAAACAAGATTGGGATTGAGAGATGGGTTTGTGGGGAAGAAGGGGGAGAGGATGGGTGGGGTGAGGGGAGAGGCTGGTGTGCCGGTTGAGGTTGATTGGAGGGAGGAAGGGGCGGTGACGGGAGTCAAGGATCAGGGCAGCTGCGGTGTGTGAGTTTGCGTTGCTTATTGATTTTGCTATTCAATGTTATAGCGATATATGGATAAAGTGGAATGCTACTCTCTCTTGCACTCTTTCTTATGGATATGAGGATTCAATCAGCCCATCATCCGGACCCCACAGGTGGTTATTATAAACGAAGTAAGGAGTATAAAAAAAGAGAGTGCACAAACAACAACGGTGAATGTTGAGGAATAATACAATATATTCTCAAATATAAGTTTTCCAATATACGTCATAAAGATAAGATTCGTATTCAGTAGATAGGGTATATTTTAATTGTTTAAAATATACTATTACTGTAAGCCTAGTTTTCTATATATACTAGTCTGGAGACAACGGCCTTGGCATTCCAAACTAGATGCCTTGGGTCTAATGTTTCAAGCCTAACAAAACTCTCTCAAATCCTCTTAACAATCTTGAAACATTATTGAAACCCTAGTTGGCCGTCACCTTCATCAAAACCTAGATCTACAGCCGCCACCACCTAGATCTAAATTGATCACCATCAAGATCCAAGTTCGGGAGCAACACACCCAACACAAAACTCAGATCTAGTCACTGCAAACAAAACATACACAAAAACAAAAACCTAGATCTGACGGCTGCCTCTCGCCACCCAGTAACACCACCTCCGGCCATCGTCGGCGCTGCCGCAACCACAAAGCCACCCAACAGCACCACCAAGATCCAGCCACTGCCATCCAAAGCAACTCCCACGCAGCAGCCAACAACACACACCACCACTGCTGCCTTCCGCCGTAAAGCGCCGAACATCACCAACCATAATCACAGTCGCCGCCGCCTCTCTTCGTCTCCGGCAATCGCCGCCACAGAAACAGATCCCCGAACCGGTGTCGCGTAACACGATGAAGACGAGACTCGCTGCTTCATCTTCATCGTCGTCTCGGACAATCTTCCACAGAGCGCAAAGGTGATTGATTCGAGAAAGGGAGTGCGAGAATGGTGTTGCTGGTGATTTCCGGCTCGCTGGTGGCCTCGTTGTTGATGGAGGAGTCGAATCCGGCTTGTTGTTGAAAGAGATCCATCACAGCCGGTTGTTGTGGTTGGATTAATCGGAGTTCGGGGACTCGTTTCTTCGGCCACAGATTTTGATTGATCCGGATTGCTGTTGGTGTTGTGTGGCTTCTTGGTGTTTTTTCAAACTCCCTTGGTGCTGTTCTTGTTGTTTTTTGGTTGAATTTGTGCGTGTTGCTGTGGAGATCCGTTCTTGGCTTGATTTTGGCTGACTTTGGCTGCTTGGGGCTTGGTTCCTGTTGAAATCTTGCTGCTGGTGGTGTGTGGGTCTTTTGGTTTTTTGGCTGAGCCTGAGGTGAGAAGGTTGAGGTGAGGAGTGGGTGTTGCCGGATTATTTTCTGGTGTCTGCCCGGGGAGGAGGCGCTGTGATTGGTCTCTTGGCTGAGGCAGGAAGGGTTGACTGTGTTTTCAGTTTTGACCGAGGGAGGAAAGGCTCATTTTTGCGATTTGGTGAAAATCACTCAGGTACGATCGTTCTAATCTTTTGCATTCAATTTTAATTGATTGCGAAAATTGATAGAACAATCATGAACAAGAATAACGTT